>JAVKPL010014437.1:0-84284 GCA_032173675.1 Gastrolobium villosum
GACGGGCAGCTTCACAAGGAATGCATACATCAAAGTTCTGTTTACATCCCGCAGGAGATACTCCATCAGCCTGCAGACTGTTTGATGCTATTGTTAGCTTGTGCATTCCAGTGATTGTCAGTGATAATATTGAGTTGCCTTTTGAAGATACTATAGACTATAGAAAGATTGCTGTATTTGTAGAAACTGCTGCTTCTATAAAGCCCGGGATATTTGGTCTCAATATTGAGAGCAATGACCCCAGATAGAATCTTGGAATATCAGAAAGAACTAAAAGAGGTTAGTAGTGTTGGCATTATTTATTTTTACAGTAAAATCTCTCTGGGTGTTACTAATACTCTTGTCTTCCATTCCACATATTGCATTTTTTAATCTCTTGGAAAGTATGACAGAATCAGTACAGAGTGAGAGATTCGGCGGAAATTGATTGACATGAATAGTGTTCCTTTTACCTTTTACCTTTTTCTCCCTCTTTTTTAATGGTTTTTTGTCTTCATATTAAGTGCTATATTGGTGGGAAGAAAGGGTTACTTTATTGTAGTCTTTAACTGAAGTAATTCATCATTGTTTTCATGTGTAAGAGTGTGCTAGTTTCTCATTGATTTTCTTTTACGCTACATAAACTTTTAATATTTGAAGTTTGATTGGTGTGTCCCTTTTGTGTAAAATTAGAATCCTTTGTCCTCACTCCCCTCCTTTGAGCTTCTAGTCCTTGAATAAATGTATAGCATCAGTACATGTGATAAACTTCATGCTATGTAAGACCCATGGTGATTGACATTTTTATGATTTGCTAAACAAAATCTCAGTGGTGAACTCAAATTAGGAAATTTAGCACGGTAGATTCTCATTGTTTCGCTCCTATATGTTATTTAATCATGGACACCCTTGAACCCTTGGATTCTGTTGTACTTGGTTTGCGTTGATTGATGCTTTGTTCTAGCTGCTTAAGTATAAATTTACAATGTCCAAGCGAGTAGCTCCAACTTGAATAGCTAAAATATTAACATCTGTTTTACTTAATCTAACCTTCCTTCTATGTTTTCAACTTTTTGTACTTAAAGATTTGTATTTGGAACTTTTCTTATATTAGCATCTGTTTCAACCTTTTACAATAGGGTTAAAGAAGTTCATTCTAGATTTGTTCCCCATCCTTGTTACAAAAAAAAATTTATCTGGTTTCAGGTGAAGCGATTCTTTGAATATGAAGCAACAGAAGGAACGGTTAATGAGATTTGGCGCCAAGTTTCAAAGAAACTACCCTTGATTAAAGTGATGATTAATCGGGAGAAAAGGCTAGTTGGGAAGGAAGCTGACTGCTCTTGCATATGTACAAACCAGACTACGATTAGAACCTTATAGCACTTTTATCACCATCGGGTTTTACATTCCATGAAATCTGTGGCTGAGTTTTGTCACGATGTTATGAGGTGATGAGAACATTTGATTAGGGACAATGATAGTTGTAAATATGGTTTCTCTCATATTTCACATAAGGGTGACTTGGAGAAATTTGTTGATAATCCCAATTTACTCAACAACTCGTGTTCCCCAATAAATTGTCACACGAATGTGAGATATGTGAGAAATTATTTGTGTAACTATCCTTATCCTTTAATTAGTTCTTACTGGTACTGCGGGGGCCGACTCAAGTTTGATATATCTGAAGGCCAAGCATAGCTTGTTAACTGCCTTTGTACGAGTATTGCCTAGCGCGTTCTGTTGTTGTATACTCCATACAAGTTTACGTATTGAGACGACGCTGAGAAGGAGAAATTAAATTCTACCGTGATTGAATTGTACAGGATATAGAATAAAGTCATAATTTTTATATTTTTTATTCTTTGACATCATAAAATGGTTTCTTCTTTGTTCTTTCGTTGTATATATACTCGTGGGTGTGGGAAATATTTAGAATACCATGGTGTACTGAATTTGGTACCCCTTCTTTCCAAAATAAGAAAATTTTAATACCATATGTATCTTGTACTTTTCATTTATTTTCCATTATGTCCTTGTTAATTTCTAAATGGGGAAGGGGTGTAACTACGACGGTGCTTACTTCAATGGTATGTTCGCTGTACGAAACTTCAAAAATTTAAAAGCTTAAAATACTTTCTACCTTAGGTTATAGGTATGAGGAAAGATATTCTTACTATCAAAATTTTCTATTACCAATTTATTATCTATCTAATCACCATTAGATTAATATTTTTTCTCTCTTCAAATTTTTTTTAACATTTTCTCTCTTTGATCCAATTGTAATATGATGGGTAGTAAATTAGTAGTAAGAGTTTTTCGTAGTTAGAATATCTTCACTCTTTTAAGTATACGGAAAAACTAGTTTGAAACGAAAATTAGTTTCCCATTAACAAGAAACTTTGTAAGAACGAGAAATTTATTTTTGGCAATTGTGACCCATGAATTTCAATGGGGCTGTTCAAAATTAAAACAGTTCGGGATAAATATCATTAGGTTGCTTATTTATTTAGTACCATAAGCCTACGAGCAATGTACCTTTCAAAGGAAAAGTTTATGATTTCCTAACAACAAAAGCATTTAACCTTTTCAATTCTATTATTTATATGTACCTAGTACATACAGCTCACCAAGAAATATTCATCTGAAACACACAAGAAATTAGGCTATGTTATGATAACATGGGAAAATGATGAACTTCAACAAGGATTAACTTTCAAACTTCAACCAGGTGGCCAATTCATCTGCCTCCCGCCTAGGACATGCAAGTGCAGATGGTACACAGTTTGACCTAATCAGAACAAGAAAAATGGGATAAGTGAGACTGAGTAAAAAAAGTACCATCATAAGCAAGTGAAAAAGATTTTGTGCAAATGTCCACAAGACAAAAGAAACACGAATAAATTTTTGGTGTTACTGTAGCACCAAAATTCAGTACATCTTACTAATAAGAACATTATATGTCAGCTAAAATTCTCTCTACTATGCCAATTTGTTTCTTTTTTATCTGATGTGTAATGCTCTCATTTGTGAGATGCACTAAATCTAAGTGCTACAGTAGCACCAAAGATTTATTCAAAGAAACACATTACAGGAACTTGGACCACTGTTGATGACAACACGAAATCCATCAAGGATACCTTCTTTCTCAGCGACTATTTTGGCAGCATGGAGAAGGTCACCCAGTATCTCCACGTGTCTAGCCTCAGCCTGCAAATGGAGATTTTTATACATCATATCAAAATGCTTCCAGGCTTTTCTTTCTTTTTCTCATCATGAGAAGGGGCGGTGTATTGAGAGATACGGAAATATCTATGGTGTTGTACCATTCGGTGCATTTATCCAATAAAAAATAAGGAATGATTGTCATGCTTGTATGGAAAGGAGAAAATTTTTTTTTTTTATCCAAGTGTCACTTGTTGAATGACAGATGTACATAAGATGATCTCGAGAAATATAAGGACAAATCTCTAGACTAATGATTACTATCTAAGAAGACATCCAAATATCTCAAAGCTAACCAAAAATCTCACAATCACCAAGAAACTAAATAATGATTGATCATCTCAGTGACTCTATGCCAATCTAACCTTTTCCCTTCTTAGATCCTTGTTCTCTTCTTAGCATTTGGGATCACAGTGCTTCCATTCATCAAGACTATCTTGGGAGCCTCAGGTTAAAGTTTACATAAATATAAGAAGCTATATATAAATACTTGATCTTTTTCCCTAAACAGAATAATCATGCAAAGCCTTCTGTTAGTGTACATATAGAAAAGGGTGATTAGTGACCTTCCCAAGTTCTGTTAATCCATCTCTAAATTTTGGAATAACTAGAACATGAACTGGAGCCTCTGGATTGATGTCCCGAAAAGCTAGGACCTTTTCATCTTCATATACAACGCTTGAAGGGATTTCCTTATTTTATGATCTTGTCAAATCTGCAAAGAAGAAAATTAATATCATTGTGTGTGTGTGTGTGTAAGAGAGAGAGAGAGATTTCCTTATTTAATCTTATACAATTCCAGTGATTCTTTACATTTAAGATCAACTCCATCTTGAACATCGTTATGTGTGTGTGTGAGAGAGAATTGGTGGGGTTTTTTGGAAAAAATTTACCTTGCAATTAGATTGGTGCTCCCTTTTATTTTGTGACTGTGTTTAATAATGACATTATACTACAGAAATAGACTATGCCTAATTCAAAATATTTCAATGTTCTTTGATTTTGAAGTATCTCCAAGTTTGTTAGTGATATTGTTTACAAATATATTTCAGAATGATAAGCATTCAATGACTTTAAAATGACAACAGTGAGATAATGTTAAACCCGATACATTGTTGGAGCTCCACTATCAGCATTGACAGCAGCTGCTTTGGCTGCAGCTTGTTCATTGTTAGCGGCACTAGCACTAAAAGACAACCTGTAATAAGTAAGCAAAATGTCAACATACATCTATCTACAATAAGCCAACAACTAAAGCTACTCCAAACAAGAGAAAGACAAAAAAAATAGCATAAAATTTCAAAACAGATTCCAGTAGTCAACAAGTTATACCAAAAATTTGTATAAGATGACATTAGACTAGTATATGTTCTGCTATAGCTAACTAGGGTTGGCAAAACGGCCTAACCCAACTCAACCCGACCCGACCCGCGTTCAACCCGAAAAAACGAGCCGGGTTAGTGTTGACTCGAAAAATAAACAAGCCAAAAAACTCAACCCAATTCGACCCGAGTCGGGATAGGGTTGGCTCTAAAAAATGGAAAAATAAAATAAAATTCCATTGATGCTGTAACTTCTACATTTTTTTCCTAAATTATTAATTCATTCAATACAAAGACATTATACAGATACATCAACATCACCTTTATCCCAAATTAATTGGGGTAAAGACATTATACAGATAAACCATAGAAAATCCCTTTTGCATTTGGACTTGGATTTATTGGCAGTTGGCACCACATTTACACTGTTGTCACACATACTATAGAAAAGGTCCTTAATGCACGATCTTGGACTTATTGGCACCTACAGGGTATTTTCGTTTGGATCTTTGGAATTGGGATTTTAGATTTTAGCTTTCCACTTTACCTTCATTAATTTTTATACCTTTACATAAAAAAAAAAACATAACCCGCGAACCAACCTGTTTGACCCATGGGTTGGCTCGGCTTTTTTCGAGCTAAAACGAATCAGGCCGACTCAAGTTACTAACTCATTTTCTCAAACCCAACCCGGAGAGCCAACCCGATGGGTTGGCTCGTTTTTGCCAAGCCTATAGCTTCAATGCAGATAAACTCAAAATATCCCTTTTAAGGTATCCAAGGGATATATTTTGGAAATAGCTAACATGTATATTCCCATGCAACAGCACATAGATACAAATATTACACTTTTAGTTTCTTCCCCCAGAACTTATATTAGTTTGCAGAAGTTCCATTTCTCATATTGGAAATAAAATTGAAAAAATAAAGGTACAATCCTGAATATGAAAAGTAGTTGAATGCTCTACTATAGCAGTTCCCACAATCAATTCTTTCAGCTATTGTTTGTTTTCAAACCCAAAGGACGCATGCCTACTTCATCTCACTTAAAGAGAAGCAAATTCTATGCCACTTATACTAATAGGCGTTGGTATTATGCGTATGCATTAGTAAACTTAATCAGTTCTAATTGAGAAGGACAAAAATAATTAAAAAACAAAAAAGAGAGAAAATGACCTTAGAAAAATTGTCATTTTTGAATTCCTATTTATAAACCCACTAGTATGGTATCCTAGAGCATTGACAGACCTCCTAGGCTGCTTTTTTATCCTTCAAGTTTTAAAGTAACAACAGGAATGTGAATTTATCTGAAGACTTATCACCATCTTTGATTCAAATAAAAATTTCACCGATAGTCTCACTAATTTCCCATCTCGCTTCTTAATTCTGTGTACAAACAAAGTTCCCACCTTTTCTGGTTTTAAGCACTGCCCATCTCATAAAGAAAGCCACTTTAACCTTCTTCAAAACAAAAAGGAAAAAAATAAAAAAACCTGCGACATTGAAGAGGAAGAACAAACTTGGAGAGATTGAGGTTGTACGCTTTTACAACGAAAGCTCTTGCTGATACAACTGGCGAGTTGTTCCTGCCAATCATTCAATGCCCAATTCAATATTTCACACACACACATTAATGGAGAGTGAGCAGTGTACCTAAGAAGAGAGAAAGGAACATTCGCTACCATGGTTCCGAGGAGCGACAGTGAGGTTGAAAATTTAGATCAGTTAATTTTCTCGGAAAATCTTTCACCCTTTTATAGAGCGAATCCTGTGTAAGATGGTCCTCCTAAATAACTTGTAAAAGAACAATCTTAGCCATTGAAATTTGTGGGCCATGCTTGTGATAGCATATCATATTCTCTGGTTCTCAATATTTTTGACTATATAGAACCGAAAGAGAGGGGGAAAAAAAAACTGTGCAAAGAAGAAAAATGGCAAATTTTGTTCTGCAGGTTCCAAGTACGTTGAGGAACTTCACTGTGTCTGCTTCATCTAACGGTACACTACACCCTCTTTTTATTTCTGTCAATTAAAAATTGTATCTTTATTATTCTTTCTCTCTATCTTTTTTTTTTTATTTTAATTTTGAATTATTTATATGAATATTTAGGGGCTCCTCCTGGTGGTTCTGGAAACAGTGGTGGCGGTGGTGGGGGCCCAGTGATACTGGAGCTTCCTTTAGATAAGATAAGAAGGCCTCTGATGAGAACGAGAGCAAATGATCCAAACAAAGTTCAAGAACTCATGGATAGTATCAGTGAAATTGGTCTTCAAGTGCCTGTAAGCATTTGCTCCCTTTTGCCAATTTAGGTTCAAAATCTCTGCATTGCTTTTGGAGGTTATGTGTTTCTGATATATTGAGTTTGCCCCTTGTTTGATTAATGTGAAAAAATGAAGTGAAACTAGGGGTGTGGTGAAGGGGTGTTTGGCTTTTATGTATTATGGAAATTCATTGGATGGGGTTTGAATTGGACTATAATCTCTGTAATTTGTGTCATTTCTATTCATCAAATGAACTCAAGAAAGAGTTATCATATTTATATACTCAGAAAAGAACAGTTGGACACAACTGTCTTAACTGAATCCTAGGGTAGTTGTAAGTCTGTTACAACTTACAACAGACTCTGATACAACAGACTCAACTAATACCCGTATGACATTCTCTTAAAAAAAAGCATATAAAAATACAAAAACTAAAGTGATTTTTATGGATTTGTTGGAATGATTTTTTAGTGGAAGTTGGAATGGTAATATCTGAGTTGCATCAGCCACACAATTAATGGCTATTATTTGTGCCAACTGCCAATTACGATAGTGATATAGCTTTTGCAAATGTCAGGAGAAAGATTATTGATTGTGTATAACATTAGTCTTTTCTAAATAAAAGGAATTGTGACATATGTTTGCATGTCATAATTATGCATCAAATGGTTGGTGGAACTTCATTTCCTCATCCTGAGCATTTTCGGGGTTAAACATATGCACTGATATAATTCTAAATAAAAGGGAAAATGTAATTATAATCTGGTCATTATTGAATATGCAATATGTTTCTATATGGAAATTCTTTTTCAAATGAGGCAATTCTCATTGTGCATTATTGAAACATGATATACGATGCTTGCAAATCCTGTAAATAAATGTTTTTATTTCTTTAAAGGGATCAAGGACAGATTTTCTGAATCCTAAGTGTTCTGGATGGCTCCAATTGGTTGGCCAATTAAGGCAAGCCCAATCCCCCTCCACTAATCCACGAAAACCCTATTGACCACAATTTACCAACCCTACCCCCCTTTTATCCCCATGCGACAGATTCCCCAACGTAAGGCACCAAAATGTCCTACGTTGGGATGCTACCTTCCTTTGGTAGCCCTCCTAGACCTCTAAATAGATGTTTCCACTTCATAGCGGCGACTGCCACCAGCATAACAGGAACCGCAAAGGGGCTGCAGCAACAATGCTAGGCACCCTTGGCACTTCCGAAGGAGAGTTGACCTGGCTCACCCTCCCATGCGAGCAAGGCGTCTCCTCCCCTATAAATATCCCCTCCATCACCAAGCAAGGGGATTCAATCTCTATGTGTCGTTACCCTGCCCGATTTCATGAACCTCCACTGCAACTCATCACCCCCCGCCCCACTTTTACTATTGAATACCATACTTGGGACGTCATTGTCTAGCTTGGTCTCTACCTTTGCTGATACCGATACCCCTATAGTGACATTTACCTCTATCAAGGGTACATATATTAGGCTTGCAGCTCTCAACGATACACTAAGCATCTATTATTTGCAGAGCTGTAAATTAACTTAATCAATAGGTGGATTTGGAAGGGAACATGAGACCCAGTCAATATACATTGATATATGCTGGGATAAGCTAACATCTATATTTGCCGAACTCCTAAATGTGATGGACAGAAGAACCATATAGATATGGAGTCTTAACTAGGAATAAGGAACCCTTGTAATTTGTGTTTTCTCTTTTTCTTTTTTCTCATTTGTTTACTTTTATCAGAAATTATCCTTCAGAGTTTTCCTCATGCATCAGGAAAAAGTTTTTCATTTTCCTCATTCCTCATTTATTTTTCTCATTAAAAGAAAGAGTTTCATGTTTCAGGAAAGAGTTTGTGGATTGTTTTGTGTTAATTGTGACTTTGCAATATAGAATAAGAAATCAAAGCTTGACTAATTTTTTTAGTGCAATCTTTCTGAAGGAAGTGGGGAAAATATTGAGTGCATGCAATCAAAATTGGTCACTAGTTACAGTCTTACAGATTGATGGGTATGGCTCATCCTTCACAATCAGATGACAATCCTTTTTGTTGGCGGGGTCAGCAGAAAGCCAACTGGGGTCCCGCTCCTAGGTCAGCGGGCGCGCGGGGTGTCAGTGCTCCCAGGCTTGTAGAGGCTAGGTACTGTTGTGGGTCTCTGATTTATTGTAATTTTACTTTTATTAGTAGTTTAGGCTAGACCCATGAATAGCTGTTGTTAGGGTTTTTTAATCCTATTTATATTCTCCTTGTAAACCGAGTTACTTGTAACGAGTGGAGGAGAGGTGAATATAATACAAACAAACTGGACAGAGCCTACATTGGGTGAACCAGGGTCAATCACTATATCAATCTCTCTTCCTTTTTCTCTTTTCTGTTTTATCGATTTGTGTGATTGTCGATTTCCAACACAGATGTCATGCCTCTGCTGATTACAATACCATTACAACTATACTGGCTATGTTTGTTCCATATAATTGCTCTGTGATGGGTGCATACAGCTTAGCACTGTTGAGTACCACTGAGAGGTTAGAGGGCAGAAAATAATGGGTCAGTGTCTTTATGAGGGATATGATTTTTGTATTCTGTAATTGATGGTATAAATGTTTTTTGAAATATTAGTTTGACATGATTTGCTTGCATTTTATGGTCGTAAAACTTGCAATTCCTCCTTTACCTTATTAAATTAATTTCTGATTCATCAAAATATCTTGCTCAGCTGCTAATTGAGGTTGCTTTTGAGTGATATAGATTGATGTCCTGGAGGTTGATGGAACTTATTATGGTATGTGCTGTTATTATGTATTGTGTATGGAATCTTATTATTTTCCGTTAAATATATCTTTTCTCACCATCCCCATAGTGTATGAGACAAATGTACGCATTTCGATTAGGGTCATATTCTATAGTTATGATTCTACCATATATGCGTCAAAAATCGATTTTACAATATAGATGCTTAAGACCCCTCCCTCTATGCCCTGCGATAATGATTCCTCTGGCATTATGGCTTTTACCACAATGATGTTGTCCATAGATCAAATGATTTCATGGATTGAATTTCACTTGACTGTCTACAACTCCATTGCGTGTGCTCTGGATAGAAATTTTGTATAAATGTATCGCCATGCTATTAAGTATTTTTATTAAAGTTCTTTTCTTTCTAAGAGGTGAAATAGAATAACACAGTTGAATGTTATTATATAGTCGGGTCATGATCATGGCGAAAAAAATTAAAATCAGAATGTTGAACTACGGGAAAGATCTATATGGAGGACTAAACATATAAATTCTCTTTGGTTTGTAGGTTTCTCTGGATGTCACCGCTATGAGGCTCACCAACGCCTTGGACTTCCCACCATTCGTTGCAAAATACGCCGTGGTACAAAAGAGACTCTAAGGTTAGTTAATATGTTCTGCTAACTCTTAGTGAGTTTGATTCATTATCTGGGCTGATAGATTTTCGTTTCTCATCATGTAGACATCATCTGCGCTAAACTTTTGATCATGTTATCATTCAAAGTTGGTAGATGCCAATTACTTCTGAAGATATATTATGGATATATCATGGCTGTAATGTGCTATAGTTATGTATATATATGAAGATGTAAATTTTCCTCTTAATGATGAGGACATTGCACTATTACTACTGAAAAATTCATAATTTAGTTGCTTTGACTCTTTGAGCTATTTATATTGTACTTGTTATTGTTTCCTCAAGTTCGTAGTAAGAATGCACTATTCTAGTCAGTGTGGTGTTCCATCTTCCTTTCCAGAAGAAAAAGGGTCATTGATATTTTCATCTTTATGCAAATCAGCATGCCTGAACTTTTCATAGTTGCTTTCAAAAACTAAAGTAAAATGTTCTAAAAATATTTAACTTACAAGATTTTGTTCACAATATAAAAAGAGAAAAAAATAATCCTCTTTTTCGTTGATGAATACCCCTGCATCATTCGCAATTTTATTATTACTAGAGCGGCACTTGTCCAAAAGTGCAGCAGTTTCAAAATAAGCCCAGGATTATTTCCCTTCTTTTCGTTCTTAATGTAGAGAAGAATGCAATATCACCGTAATAAAATGCTATTATTTCTAAAAACTTGCAATGGACAACTTTTCTCGCCACAGCTTAAAAATTTATTAGTGAATTTTTTTTAAAATATTATTGTTAAAAATTATTTGTTTACTTCTAATATAATAGAGAAAAGCAACAGTAAGATTGTGATTGAAACATCATGAGTTCATTCAAGTATGGGAATTGGTCTTATTTCGAAATTGTAAGGATAAAGTTGCGTGTAATTGATCCTCTCTATCATCGCAAGGGGGAGAATTTTGTGTATTGATGTTTTCCATACTCCTAATTGTAATAAGTTTTATGCAACCCCTCAATTTTGATAGGCCTTAGTGTATTTTTTGAACCACATTTATGCAACCCCTTACTATCTTTGTGTATTTAAAATACTTTAAGGGGGCGTTTGTTATTGGAGAAATTTTTTTGGATGCTGGATTCACGATTACTTGGATTATGGTTGGAAGAAAAAGTGTCTGGGTATTTTACAAAAAAAGGTGTTTGGTAGGACAAAATATTACTGAGAATATTAGTTAATTTTTCTGTAGGGATGTTTGGTTGAAAATAAAATATTGATGGGAATATGATGAAATTTGACAAAAGTTCCCTCGTTAATAATAACTTTTATTCAAAACAAATTGGCACATTATTCAAGCTCGGCCTCAGTTGATAATGGTTGATTCAGAAGAGGTCGAATTCAATTATGAGGAAGAACTCTGGATTGGTGACCAATTGATTTGAGGGTAATAGAGAAAGAGTTATACCAACGGAGCATTTCTATTGATTTTTGAATCAAAGACTACTGTCTCTGGATGGGGGGTTCTAAACTTCTACTTCATTGAAGTTCGTGGCATTTTATGACTCTATGTAGACCTGTTGTAGGAAATGTTTAGTTTCTTCTTCTTGTAATGCATAACCATGCATCAAATAAATGAATTTCACAAAGCTTTTTATCCACTTCTTGTTATATGATTTTGAAGGATGCTGCAGAAAGGAATGCAAACGTAGTCTTAGGTGCCCCATACAAAATGAATTGGTTGCTCTTGGTTTCATTAAGCTTCATTTCTACAAAGTTCTTGGTTGCTCGAGAGCCTCATTCTTTTCCAAGACACGATTTGTTTCTGGGGCACAAGTGATAAGTTAGGGCTCCGAGGGTAATATAGTCTAAGAAATATCACCCAAAAAATCCAAGCAGTGGGAACTCAGGATAACCATGTTTTAAAGGGTAATCACAAATCAAAATGGGTAGTGTAAAATGGGTTCCTGGGTATAAATTATATCCCGTAATATTTTTTGATTGTTTTCTACCAAACGTGTGCATAAACAATTCCTACTTCATAATTTCTGGACTTCCACAACTTTACTCTATACCAAACAGCCCGTAAGAGTGACTACTCGTTTAGTTATCAACTTTACAAGCACACTTTGATGATTTTTGAACCTGTTATTACTTGTAGCGAAGTCTTGACAATTTCTTTCCATAGATTTGATGTTTCTTGAACTCGAGTACGAGGCTATCACCTAAGCTATATTTATTAAAAAATATTATCATTTAAAGTAGGGGTGTCAAATCTTGAATTAATACGCTTACACGACATGAACACGATATGAAAATTCGTATTCGAGTTGACTTATATTTAAATTCGTGTTGTATTTGTGTTGACAAAATATGACATACAAAAATTTGTGTCGTATCGCATGTCAACACACAAACATGCATTTGATTTGTATTTTTTTAGCCATTTATCGTTTTGACCAATTCAAGTTGTGTCGTGTCAATCCGTACAAAAAATGATTCGTTTTAGTGTCAAGAATTCCTAAATTTCAATTTGTGTTGTGTCGTGTCAAATCGTAGAATTTGCGGGTCATGTTTGTATTGACGTTTTTGACAGGAATAAAATTTTGTATCATTTTGATGTTAAACTCGAATTGATACGCCTAATTCAAAGTGCATCCTTATATGTCATGATACCATGAACAATCTTCATTAATAAAAGTTTGCTTTTCTTCTCTCATTTTTGGTATTCCCAAACCGCCTTCTTTCTTGAGTTTATGTACTTGATTCATAATAATAGGTGTGGTTTCATATTTTCATGTGCTGTCTAGATGATTCCCACAAGAAGTTTCTTATTTGTTTTTTTATCGCATTGCACGTACTCAGAGGTAGCATAAATGTATGCGTAGAGAATATGAGAATGATTACAGTGTAAGTTTGCCCACAAAGGACAACGATCTTTGTTTCTTAAAGTTAAGCCTGGGTTGAGGCTAAACCCAGTCAAACATTTCACCTATGTTGACGTGACTAGTCCCGTCACTGATACTGACGGGACTCGTGCCACGTCAGCGCCACGTAGGCAATTCAATTACCGTAAAATTTTGGAAGGCAATAACTTGTGACTCGGGTATCCAAATCACATGATTCTTTTTTTGATTTCACATAACTTTTTGAGATCTACGCAATGACACCTCATTTGATATATTTTATCTCCCACGAACATAGTTTGAATTTATAACAATTGTACTACAATCACAAGAGTGTTTATTCATAAAATCTTCAAACTATGTTTGTGGGAGATAAAATATGTCAAATGAGGTGTCATTACGTAGATCTCGAAAAGTTATGTGAAATCAAAAAAAAAAATCATGTGATTTGGATACCCGAGTCACAAGTTATGGCCTTCCGAAGCTTTACGGTAATTGGACTGCCTACGTGGCACGAGTCCCGTCAGTATAGGTAACATGTTTGACTGCGTTACTTTGGAAAAACTTATCTAATCAGTTTTAATCGGATAATTCTTTAGTCCAAAAACTTTAAAATAGTACTTTTGTCCTGGGTTGAACTCTATCGAGAACATACGCAAATATTTTTCTGTTCTTTTATGATGCAATGGAATCCCCAGATGCCTACCTAGCTCCAACATGAACCCAAGCTTCTGACTGACATTGTGTGTTTCACATATTGGGAGAAGAACTAGTGGCGGATGAGGAAATTTTGTTTATGTATGTACACTTAAGGCGGGGTTCGGGGGCGGCGCCCTGAAGATTTTTTAAAATAAAAATTTAAATGTATTTTGGCTTCATAATATGTTGGCTTGTCTAAATGTAATTGATGGACATATATATGTTAATGCTTTAATCCTATAAGATTTTTTTTAAAGAAGATTTTAATTAATCAAAATTTCAAACACTTTTACGATTTTATGGTTTTTTTATGTTAGGATTTTACGTTTTATGATTTTTTATCCTTCCTTCCTATTTTAAGTAAGATCCCGATTTTAACTACCATGGTTGGGCTTATGTTTACTTTTTTCTTTTCAATCTTCCTAATTTTTTTTTTCACTTACCTAAATCACCCACCCCTTTTGAAACAAAAATCTCATATTTTTGTGTAGTGTGGAGACATAGGAAACAATGTGAGTTAGAAGAACAACTTCACTTTTATCATGACTCACATTTTGCCCAAAAGATTTGCAGAAACAATCAATAACCTATTTTATGGTATTAGCTTTCTCAAGAAAGACCTTCCAAGAAAAGCAATAGGTTGTACCTAAAGAAGATATGGGATATAGTCAGATAATTCTTTATTAGAACTATTGATTTCTAGTTACTCAGTTGACAAGTTGTTCTATGCATAACATGAATAATTACGGTGATTAAGGGTCCCTCTATCTCACAACTCTAGAAGGCAAAAACTCCTTAGTAGAGTTATTCCATAAGATATCCATAGAGAAAGTGGTAATTAACACACCACATGATTAAATGGACTAGGGATGTACGGATGTTTATATTGGTTAAGGTATCTTATTGGAAATCCAATCCAACTCAATCATAGGCTTTTTCCAAGTCTATTGTACTAATAACCATCAACCACTTATTGTACTTCTTGATTTTCATAGAGTGAATAATATTTTAGGGGCGTTTGGTAGAATAGATATTTTTTTTTTATTAAGAAGTGCAATTACTAGGAATATGGTAGGAAAATGAGTTTGGTAGGAAAATTTAAAAAAAATTATTTGATTGGCAAAAATTTTACTATAAAAATTGGGTTAAATTTTATGAATATTTGTCAACTTTTTTCCACTTGCTCGGTTATATGCAAATACCACATTGAGATTGGATAACTTCAACCGTGTGTTTCTTCTTTTTTTGCATTTGATTCTGAATTGTTGGACAGATGATTTTGGTGGGTAAGTTTTTATATCTCCTCTACCAAACAAAGACATATCGATTGCCAAACTCAAATGCATGGGGATCTCAACAAAAAATTTGAACCAAACACTATCTTAGAGCAATGATAATATTGTCTAAACTATGTATCCCCTGACAAAACTACATTGATTTGGTATCACCAATTTTCCCATGTGCGCACATAGTCTATTAGCAGCCAATTTCATGACAATTTTATAGGTCAGATTGCAAATACTAAAAGGGCCGACCCACTTCAATACTCACTCGTGAGTGTCTGTGGAAAGACATACGAGTTAAGCCTTACTTCCGCTTTTGTGGAGAGACCGAGTCGAAACCGGGACCTTGGACATCACGGTAAACATGTTTACCACTGAGCCAAACCGGCCCTTCAAACATCTTTTCAAGACTTGTTTAAATGATTTTCAATCTTATCACGGTCAAATACTAACTAGCCAAAAATGCTTGGTTAATTAATACCTTTGATCTTTTCAAGACTTTCAAACATCTTCTTAACCAACTAGCACCTCGAATCATCTATCACCTCCCCTTAATATGTGAAGAAAATAGTGATGCTAATTAGTAGTCTTTGTTTGGAAATTAGTACTAGCCTCCTTGTAATGTAGATTTGCAATTCAACAATCTCTCTGAATAAATCCCCAAATTCATCACTAATCAACCAAGGGCTAAAGCACCATTTTAAAGTTTTTGGATAAAAGAATTACCCGATTAAAGCTGATTGGATAAGTTTTTCCAAAGTAATGCAGTCAAACATGTCACCTATGCTGACGGGACTCGTGCCACGTCAGCGCCACGTAGGCAATCCAATTACCGTAAAACTTCGGAAGACCATAACTTGTGACTCGGGTATCCAAATCACATGATTCTTTTTTTGATTTCACATAACTTTTCGAGATCTACGCAATGACACCTCATTTGACATATTTTATCTCCCACAAACATAGTTTGAATTTATAACAATTGTACCACAATTACAAGAGTGTTTATTCATAAGATCTTCAAACTATGTTTGTGCAAGATAAAATATGTCAAATGAGATGTCATTACGTAGATCTCGAAAAGTTATGTGAAATAAAAAAAATCATGTGATTTGGATACCCGAGTCACAAGTTATGGTCTTCCGAAACTTTACGGTAATTGGACTGCCTACGTGTCGCTGACGTGGCACGAGTCCCGTCAGTATTAGTGACGGGACTAGTCCCGTCAGCATAGGTGACATATTTGACTGCATTACTTTGGAAAAACTTATCCAATCAACTTTAATCGGGTAATTCTTTTGTCCAAAAACTTTAAAATAGTGCTTTTCCCTCAACCAAGCGGCCAAAAATCAAAATGGCCTATTACATATTATACTCCTCTGGTGTTGGCCTTCGCAAAGAAGTAATGGCTAGTTTGAGCCACAAAAGGGAAGATGAGTGACCATACAGTTTGGAAATACAAGGATTCAAGGATCATTGTAACATGCTCTATTATATAAATTCATTTTTTTTTTCCATATAAAAGATTATCCTTTGGTGTTATGTGTATTTCCGTAAGCACCCGTGTTATTTGCATTACTTGTCTGGCAGAATAGGTCTTTTTTGTAATTTCACATGTCTTAACTAAAACTCTACGTTTTGATGTGAGTTATTAGTTATATTCTCACATGGGTTCAGATTTCATAACACGTGATATTTTTCAATTATTCATTTGTGTGTTTTGCATTGAACATTTACTCTTTTATAGTGCAAGTGTTAGGGAGGTTAATCCCTCTTGCTCTTGAATGCAGGAAATTAGCTAACCCTAATTTCTGAATCAAATAAATTCTTGTGTTTTTTTTTTTGTTTCTGAAATCTTTCTGTCTCTATGTGATTTTTTGTTGGATAATATATATATATATAGGGGAGATATTCTAACTACCAAAAATATTCATTACCAACTCACTACCTCCACAATTACTATTGGATCAAAGAGAGAGAATGTTGAAAAAATTTGGAAGAGAAAGAAAATATTGATCAATGGTGATTATAGAAGTAGTGGGTTGGTAATAAAATTTTTTAGTAATAAATTTTTTTAGTAGTAAGAATATATATATCGAAAAACAATTTTATTCGAGTCGAGAATGTCTACATCATAGTGGCTAGCTATTTGAAAGGGAATTTTTGCATTTATAAGAACTTGAACCCAAAACACTACTTAGCGAAATCAAAATATATATTACTTAAATTAACCCCAGTTGATCGTGTGAATATTTTATGACCCACATTCAAAAGTCAGCACACTTTCACACACTTTTGATTAGGGTTTTGTAATATTTGGGACTTTTGGGTTATTTTGCTCAATTGATTGAATTATTCATTAGTGTGTCTTGCATTGAATGTTTATTATTTTATAGTGCAAGTGTTAGGGAGTCTGATCCCTGTTGCCCTTGAATATTGGAAATTAGCTAATCCTAATTTCTTAATCAAATAAAACCTTTTCCCTTTGTTTCTAAAATCTTTGTGCCTCTGTGTTATGGCCCACGTTCAAGAGGTAACTCACATTCAGGCACTTTTGAAACTCTTCAGCACTAATCTCAACATATTTCCCCTTCAATTTTTTCCTCAACATGTATATAAGCATTGAAATCTACCGCTAATGCTCAAGGACCCATTATTTGCCTTCTAACCCCACCCATATTATTCCAAAATAACAACCTTCTTTCAATCCTGCCCGTATACGAAACAAAGAAGCTTGTTGTGGATAATTTTTATTTTTTATTTAACGGATTATTGTTGGTGGAAAGTTAGTATTTAGCCCTTTGACAAACATTTGACTCAAAGTCAATGTTTGATGGGAAAATCTATCAATCACTCACACTTCAAAAATTCTCACGTGTCGTATTTTTAGTTCGAATTATTAGATTCGTCAGAGACTCCAAAATCTTTGTAGAGACTCAAAAAAAGTTCAAAAAATGCGTTGTGTTGCATTTCTAGTTCGAACTATTAGATTCGTTAAATTACAATTACCATTTTATTGAGTTGGAATAAATATTTGGGATATCTTATGTTTCTTTGCAAAATTGATGATTATTATAAGTTTAGCTTCTTTTTTTGTTAAATTATTGAATATTAAATATAATATACACTACATAAATTAAAGATATTATTTAATATCAAAACGTGTTCTAACGTGTCAGAATCTAACATGTTTTAAAATTAATGTGTAAGAGTGTCGTGTTGTATCTCGTGTCAATATCGATGCTCCATAGAAGAAAACTTCAAAAAAAATTCCTTATGTTCCTCATCATTATTTATCCCCTCCATGAAATTCCTCATAATCAATTATCCCCTCCATGAAATTTTGAATTATTTATCTTCTTAATTTAAAGTTTCTTTATCATTTATCCCCATATTTTAGGAGGATAAGTGATAAAAAACTTTAAATTAGAGATAAGCAATAAAAGAATTCTAAGTTAAGGAGTAAGTGATAAAGAAATTTTAAGTAAAGACATAAATAATATAAAAATTTAGGAAAAAGGTAAGTTATTTTAGAGAAAATTTATAGAGTTTTTTTTTTAATTTTCTCTAATTTTTAATAAAATATTATATTATCATATCACATGAGATTTATCTCTCATATTACATTTACATAAAATAAATAAAAAATATGCCGCTCTTTAATTATTTTAATTTTTTTTTGGTGAATGCCACTTCATTTATCACTCAACATAAAAATAACTTTTCTCGTTACACAAACATTTGGGGTTTCTGAAGGACTATAAAAACGTGCTTCTTCTTGGAGGGAGAGGGAGAGAGAGAGATGGAGGGGGTATCTTATGCGCGCATGCCCAGAGTGAAAATCCGAGAGCTGAAGGACGATTACGCGAAGTTCGAGCTGAGGGACACGGACGCGAGCATTGCGAACGCGCTGCGGCGCGTGATGATAGCGGAGGTGCCGACCATAGCGATTGACCTGGTGGAAATCGAGGTGAACTCGTCGGTGCTGAACGACGAGTTCATCGCTCACAGGCTAGGGTTGATCCCACTGACGAGTGCGCGAGCAATGTCCATGCGCTTCTCACGTGACTGCGACGCCTGCGACGGCGACGGTCAGTGCGAGTTCTGCTCCGTCGAGTTCCATCTCAGGGCCAAATGCATGACCGACCAGACCCTTGATGTCACCAGCAAGGACCTCGTCAGCTCCGACCACACCGTCGTTCCCGTCGATTTCTCTGATTCTTCTGCCCTCGAATCCTCTGACAACAGGTTTGGTTTGGTTTCTTCAAACTCCCTGTTTATTTGTTTTTTGTTTTTTTTTAAACCCAAAGGAAAAGGAAAACAAAAACTTTATTTTTTTTATTCTATTTTGAATGATTATTTTTTGATTTCAACCGGGTATGTTGTAGTTTCAAATGGGTCTTCTTCGTTTTCAACTGGGTATTTAGTTTTTTCAAATGGGTCATACCCTAGAGCATGAGTTTTTTTTTTTTTTTTTCCCCTTTTAAACTCTACTTCTCCGGCAAACCCTAGGACTCAAACACCTGGGACCGAATATCTCCGAGATCCAATTCAAGCAACATACGATCACTTCATCAAGGACCATAAAATAAACACTCAACCCACCAACTCCGAATAAAAATAATAACATTTTCTTAAAAAAAAATCTCATTTGAATGGGTCTTCTTTGATGATGCGAGTGTATAATTTTTGTTTTTGGGCAAGATAATTTTTTGGTTTAAGAATTTTTTTTAAATGAATTTTTATCTTTTGGGCAAGATTTTTTTTTTATTGATGCTGTGACAGTTTAAATTTTTGGTTTAATAGGAGGATATTTTTAATTTGAGTTGTGTTCAATTCAGGGGGATTATAATTGTGAAGTTGCGGCGAGGACAAGAGCTGAAGCTGAGAGCAATAGCTAGGAAGGGGATTGGCAAAGATCATGCAAAATGGTCGCCCGCAGCAACTGTCACTTTCATGTATGAACCAGAAATTCACATAAATGAGGATTTAATGGAGTCCTTGACACTTGAGGAGAAAAAAGAATGGGTTGATAGTAGTCCCACCCAAGTGTTTCAAATTGATCCAGTGACGCAACAGGTTGGGCTTTTCTCAGTTGTTTTCTAGTGATTTTGGTTATGCACTTTACACCTGATTTCATCAGTACTGGTAGTATTACTGTTATCTGCTCATTATGCTTATATTCCTTTTTGGAATTATCTCAACATATGTATCTTAATTATTTCTAGCAAACTTGTGATTATATGCTAATGAGCCTTGGGCTGCAAAGCAATTTACAATAAGTAACAAGTTAGTTGCATGATTTGCGATACACAGCTCATGATGATTGTTGTAGCATGTCCAAGAGCATTATCTGTAGAAGATATTGATACTTTTTTCTGCCGAAGCAAGGCTTATCAACAGTTCATGGAATTGATGCCTCATCTATCTGGCTGACTCTGTCAGCCTCTTAGTGCTGTACATACCTTTGTCTTCTATGAATTGTTGATATATATAGCATACCTTTGTCTTCTATGAATTGTTGATATATATATTACTTAATACCCATTTTTAGATTCTGTTTGATTTGTTATTATGGATCCTTCCTTGGTGCATTATGTATTGTTAAACAAAAACATGAAATTTTGTAATCCTTCAAATGCATTTGTCTCGTGGTAATTTGTTGTACTAAGTTTTAGCGTGTATTAGGTCACGGTGTTTGAGCCTGAGGCATACTCTTATGACGATGAGGTGATTAAGAAAGCTGAAGCTATGGGGAAGCCCGGGCTTGTAGAAGTCACTGCAAGGCAGGATAGCTTCATATTCACAGTAGAATCAACTGGAGCAGTTAAAGCTTCTCAATTAGTACTGAATGCCATTGAAATTCTCAAGCAGAAGCTGGATGCTGTGCGGCTATCTGAAGATACGGTTGAGGCTGATGATCAGTTTGGTGAGCTAGGTGCACATATGCGAGGAGGATGATCAAGTCTATTGCAAGGATCTCGCTCTGTTTACCTCAATTTCTATGTTGCATGTTGTTTTTAATTGAATAGCTGCAGCATGTGCTATAACTCATTGAACCAAAGATGCTAGTTGTTATTATTATCCCTTGAAGGTAGACAATTATATCTTTCAAACTAATGTTGGCTTACCAGAAACAGTAGCTAGCATTGGGTGTATATTTTCCAATCTATTATACGCACCCACACACAGGTAGCCTCTTATGACCTGGCATGGGGAGAGGGATGGATTAAGTGTAGTCTCCCAATCAACTTAGATCAATTCAGTTGAAGCTTTCGAAAATCTGGGTCGAGATTATGCTATACTTGTTTATTTATTGTTTTTAATTGTCAAAAAGGATAGTTCATTAAGATTTTTTTTGCTTTTCAGTATCCAATCCGCTTTAAAGTTCTTGCCCTTTTAGTTTTTCGTCTTTTGGATATTGAAATACTTCATAAACTTGCTGTATGGAGAGGGAAGAGATAGTTTATATTGACTCGGCGCCCCAATTCAATCATCCGTTTCTTTGCTGAAGTGTGTCTGATGGATGCTTTATTTGTGGTTAGAATGCTGGAATTTATGGAAGAAGTCAATTTTTTGAACGCATATAAATTTGTGCAAAAAATTATGATGTAACGTTACATAAATTTACAGTTAAACTAATGATTGTATAAATGGGATTGTTGCACCTAAAAACTGTACAAATAAGACGACGTGATTTAAGGGGTCATTACTAGGGCCACGGGTGACACTCAAGCGGCATTTGCTTAACAAGAATGATGTTCTTGCAAATCAAAATTGGCTGCATAGTTTTCATACTTGTTCGTGAAAATAAAGATTGAGAGAGAAGGTATTTCGATTTTGTTTTATTTTATTTTATTTTATTTTTGTATCTGGGAGAGAATGTGTTTTGCAAAACAGCTGCAGATCCACCCACCATCATTCTAACGGGGCCACCAACCACATCGAACAAACTAGCATGGATACGTAGATCCAGGACACCTATCACTGATCATCCCTCAGCTCATAATAATTCAGAATAACCCGCTGGCCAAATTACTTTACTCGGTTCTTATTGTTTTGTGAAGGAGAGATTTTTCAGAAGTTACACAAAATGGTGAACCTGTTGTATCAGAGATTGATCATTACTCATTAGCAATGATGAAAAGGAGCCATTGTCAAGTGGGTTTCCACGATTGAGAGTTTGTAGGACTTGGAATCGTTACGTAGGGAGCATTGTGTTAAAACCCAGTTCACAAAATTAGATTTTTCCGTCAAAGTCTCTGGAGATCAGGGGCAGTGAACCACACTCCAATGGCCTTACCATTGCTCCTTAGCCTCCTGCTTAAGGAAGATGACAGAGAAATCTGAAGGATAAGGGTGGTGGGGGTAGCTAGTCTTACCATGGATGGATTTGTAAATATCAAACTTTAACCAATTACTTGCTTAGTAGGTAGCTAGTCTTCGGTAATTAGTTTGTTTTACTTCAAATCTGACGGTTATAAAGAAATGGTCGACCGGATGTAAATATTGCCAGGGTTTTTCTCAAAAAGATTCAGAATGCCTCTGTCAATAGATTTCCATAAACCACGTGGGTGGGTGTGATGGTTCAGCATCTCGTCCCTTAAGCAAGTGGTTGGGGGTTCGAACCCCAACTCTTGTGAATGGAAATTCGTGGTCAGCTCTTTACCACTTTGTGCGCTGACCCGGGGTGAGGGATTAGTCTCATGGCTATCGGCTGTGAGGATACCCGGATGTAATCCAAAAAAAAAAAAAAAGACTTCCATAAAATAAGATGCAAATGTTTGACTAAATGAGCAAAGGAATAAAGCATGCAAACCTGGTTGTGACTAAAACAGCAGGAGCTTAACATGGCATTGATTTAAATTATCCAGGACACTACAAAAGGACGCTTTAGTGTGATATACATTTGAGGGAACCTGCTTGATGATTTACGGTTATGGACAACTGATCTCACTAGCAAAAGGTGGATAATTTACCAGCTCTTGTTGGGTATTTAAAACAACTTACTACTTGTATGCTATTGGACCAGATCTAGATACTGCAAACCTAGGAAGTGGACTGGGCCCAGTACTCCCAGAAGTTGAGCCTTCAACAGATTTGACCTTATTACGGCTTGCACTGTAATCCAAAGGCCCAGAACGACGAATGTTCCTTTGCTTGTTTTCCATGCTCCTTGAGCTGCTAATATCAGCGTCATAGAGGTGATCCTGGCTCTGTGACGATGATCCTTTGAAGAACGCTGAATCATTGCCATAATACTGTGGTGTGAATTCCGCACGATGCTTTAAGACAGGAGAAGCATGTGCTTGCATTATAGCAGGTGAATGACGAGGTGATGCGTTCAGTATTGCCAATGGAGTGGATGGAGTATCTGCATAGTATTGGCTGTATACTGAACGCAGAATGGCATAAGGAACATGGCTTTCCAGTGAGCTTCGTGGAAGGTATGGTGAAATCTCACAAAGTTGGTCTAGGAAGATTAGCTGTGCTACAAGATGAGATCTGTCCATGAATCAAAATATAAAATAGCTTAGAAAACTACTAAATGAAAGAATAATGTTTCAGATAAAACAGAGCGTTGATGCAGAGTAGCAGATGAATTTCTGTTTTAATATATTGCAACATTCCCTAATTAAGGTGTAGTTTTCACAAACATGTATATATAATCAACGACCATTTGTATTAAAAGCAAAACCATATACACTTACCTATGTGTTTCGCCCCAAGAGTCTAGTATGATCTCCGCAGAGTTTTTCACAAATAACTGCAGCGTGGACTTGATACTTGCTTCAGCAGACATGTGACTTGCTAATTCAGGATCCATTCCACCGCTACCACGCCCATTTGTGGAAGACTGTCTATGCTGATGTTCACGTTCCAATCTAACAAACTCACTTCCGGCAATCACTGCAGAAATGCACCTGCCCAGTATTACATGGTTAGAGTGAGGCAAATGTTACCAAAATTAGAATATACAAATGTGTAGTTCGGTTTCTCAAATATTATTATACCCAACGGAATCAAAATACTAAATAAATGAAAATTTCCAAATCCAACCCCCGAATTACTGGATAGAAGTTAATCCGAAGGCATTGGACCAAATTATCAGCATACAAATACAAACTTCAAATCACTCTAAAGCAATAAGCTCTATAGTGTTCACAGATACCAAGCATAAAAGTAATTTCAGCCAAAGCATAACCATACTGACCTTGCCAAGCAATGGATGTTGTTACTGAAACCCTCTGTGTCGACATTAAATGCCGTGGTGGACCAAATATTAGATGTCATGAATGTGGCAAATAAGTATGGTAACAAGTTCCATGACCCATCACTTGCACCACCAACTTCTTCTAAAATTGATCTTACCCAAACTGAATCATGATCACTTACAACACCTACAGTATTTGCCACTGTTCTCATTCTCTTGATCTCTTCCTTCTCTGGTACTCCATCAGGTAGATGCTTAACCACCCCAGCTAGCAGTGAATATATTAGGGGAGCACCTTCTTCAAGCATGGCACCAGAAGCCTCGGCCAGTAGCCGATCAAAAGCCAGGGCTAGCCCGGCCTGAACACAAAAACCAATCACAGTTTCCAGATCAACTATTTGCTTCATAGAAGCTTCTCTTTCAATTCTATCACCGGCATGCAGGCTAGTAGCAACTGCTTCTAGCACATCATGATTTGATCGCAACGATGTGTCGATGCAATTTAAAAGTGCAGCTGTGTGTTCTTTTAGCATTCTGTCTAGCCTGTCTACACCATAGCCACCAAAAATACGTACAAAAGCCTGCAGTTCCCTGAGATCAGTGACTGATTCTGCAAAATATCCGCCAACAGGTCTTGTACTCCTGAAGCATTTATGAATCGGAACAAACAATATACCAGCACTTGATACATCCTTGATTATGTTTTCGATATACCAATTGCATACAGCTTCAGTGGCTGATCCTGTATGTTGTTCTGTTGGCTTCTCAAACAAGTGCAAAGAAGAAACTGGTCCTGAAAAGGCTTCTGAAAGCAAAACTTCACGAATACCCTGAGTAATGTCCATGCTGATGTGTTGCTCTGCAAGATGCACGATGCTAACATGCCTCTGAATCAGTGATTCCAAAACAGAAGGCCGTTGAAGATCATTATCAGTTTTCAGAACACCCAGCAATCTTCTCCTGAAGTTGCCAAGAATGCATTCTCTCATGGACTGCACAAGTAGCCTGAGGTGTTAAAATAATAACAGAACAGATGTTTGGTTTAGAACAGTACAATTTGATAGAGTGGCAGTGGATGCATGAAGATTGAAGACTTGGGTTTCATTGGTTGATCCATACCTTGAACAGGTAACCAGTGTCAGATTTTGATCCTCTAAAGGAAGGGGTACACTTTAAGAGTAAGGTGCAGCATTGATGAGAGAATCAATAAAATTATAATTTTATAGAATACAAACATCTGGACAGATCATGGATATCTGTGGATCTACTCCCTTGATTTTCTCAGCGGCAAATGCTATATGCACTTTGGCTCTAACTTGCACCCCTCCCTTTAGTGGATCTAACTTTGGCAGAACTAACTGCGCTGTCCAATCATTATCATTATAGTGTAATAAATCAAGGCAATTTAATTATTTATCATTATTACTACAATCTGTATACTGTTTATATGTAACATTTCACAAACTTGCATGCGTGCACATGTATAGATAAATACAGGAATGATAACTTCTGTTAGAAAATCTAGAAGATTTTGTATAATATCTTAAAAAAATATAGAGTATCTTAGCTGATCTCTTAGGATTGGCTTTCATATTTCTTTATTTGTTTCCTTATTTTAGTAGTCTGCTATAAGTATAAATAGGGATCAATACATTTTAGTTTATATCAAATCAATATACAATATTATTCAGTCTTCTTTTTCCCAATAACTTCAAAAACTTCATTTACATTATCTTTCATACAAAAAATGCAGATTACATTGCAAAACTGACAAAAGATTAAGACCTTTACATCTAACTGCATTAAAGAGCATGATTTGCTTCCGTTGCAATTTCTTTCTTTTTTTTAAGTATTCCTGTAAGAACAGAAGTTTGTTACCAAGAGCTCAACACAAAAAGAGGCAGAGGTCGGCCGAAACTTACTTGGAGGAAGGTAGTAAAACAAGATTTAATGGAGTGGGATATAGATTGGCGGACGGTATGTCTTAGAACGGAATGGAGAAAAGCTATAAGTATGGTGGAGGGTTAGACCCGTGGTTATTCCTATGTTCCAGATGGTCCCTTTTTAGTCCTTTTCCCCTTCATTTCCCCCACTTCTTCTTGTCCCTTTCTTTTTTAACTTTTATTTATTTATATATACATACATACATATATATATATATATATATTTATTATTATTATTATTTTTATTTTATTTATTTTATTTTATTTATTTATTTATTTATTTATTTATTTTTTTTCAACAATTTTATATCTTTCACGTGGGTTCATCTACCACCGACCCCAATTAATTTGGGATAAAGGTGATGTTGATGTTGATGTTGATGTTGATATAATAGAATAGTCTGAAGGGCCGGCTTGGCTCAGTGGTAAGCATGCTTACCGTGATGTCCAAGGTCCCGGCTTCGACCCGGCCTCTCCGCAAAAGCGGGGGTAAGGCTTGACTCGTATGTCCTTCCTCAGACACTCACGAGTGGGTATTGAACTGGGTCGGCCCTTTATATAATAGAATAGTCTCACATCTTGTGGGCTTAGTCCATTAGGTCTTTTAGTCTCTTTAAATAGAGAGTTCTTGTACATTGTAACACACTATTATTCAATATGTAATTATTCTATTATTCAATCTCAAGTTAGTATCAGAGCTATTTGTTCTCGGGATCCACTTATGCTAAAACCCTAAGCCCACTACTTGGGTGTTCTCTTTTACTTTGCCGTGAGTCCTTCCGGCAAGTCTTCATCAATCGTGTGTCCCTCCGTCAGATCCTCTACGCCGTGCGTCCTTCCGGCTTGTTTCTTCAACCGTTAGAACCACCGATCGCCGCCAGAACCACCATTCATCACTGTTCACAGCCACTGGACTACTGTTCCGGCATCGTTTTTAATGGTTTAATCTTTTCAGTAAAGAGAACCTTCACATGGCCACAAAGCTTGGATAACTAAGTTGATGCAGAAGCATCCTAGACTTTTCAGCCGAAGTTTGTCATTTTATGTTATTATTATATGTTTAAGGTTTTCTATGAGTTGAAACCACTGCTTTTTGTTCCAAGTCCCTTCAAAATTCATGTGACTTTTTAATAAACAGGATGGCTATGATTTGACAAGGCCTATGTAATGAGCAGTTAGAATTCTAGGTTACTAGAAGCCTTTGATAAAAGGAAATTAGAAGAGTCTGTAAGCAGTTTTTAGCAACCATTTCAATGCTAAAGATCTGAAGCACTCTCTCGGGCTCTTGGCCTAGAGTTCCACTGTTCCACTTCAATCCTCTATCGATAAAGGGCCCCTAGGAAAAATTTGTAAGCTGCTTTTAGCTAATTTAGCCATCATTTTAACAATACTTCAGATCTCAAGCACTCTCTAGGGGTTCTTGGCCTAAAGTTCCATTGTTCCACTTCAATCTTCACCTTTCTAGACTATTCACCTACTGTTCAGCCTTCATTAATACTCATACTGGATGACAGTATTCCAGAGCTTGATCCTAGGTGTTGTCAGTCACGTGATTCTTCATGTGATCCTTTCAGATATTTTTTTCCTATTATTTGTTTCTTGGTTTACGTTGATGAGGCCCATAAGCTAGTCAAACTTGAAATATTCTGTTTCCTTGTTTAGGTAATCCTAAAAAATTTATTTCCTTGAGATTATGGGATTTGATTGGCAAAATCTGTGTGGCCAGTGACCTTAAATTGTAGGCACCTTCATGGAAATAACAATATACAGAGAAAACCTATGCTCTGTTTTTCCACAGTAGCCATCTTCAATCTTATAATGAAAAGTTTAATAAAAAGTAGCTGTAATCTCAAGCATAAAGTATTTCGAGTGCAATGGGTTTCCAGATGAAAAGGTATGTATTTTAATCCGAGCATATTTTAACATTGGATTCCAGTAGTTATTAAGAACCAACTTACCCAAAAGACTAATGAATGATTTTACATTTAACATGCCTGCTCATAGAAGCACCTTAGACTTAAAGTGTGGACAATGCATAAGTTAGGGCGGCAAAAACCAAACTCTAAGCACTTGGCCATAGGATGCTTTGATATTGTTAGAAAAGTCTAATATAAAACCATTAAAGTGGCTTCACTTAATAACTTGATCTTTAGGTTGATATGGTTCTTTATATGGTATTAGAGCCATCATGACCAAGTGGTTGTGAATTCGATTCTCACCATCTCCAAAATTTAATAATTAAATAATGTGAAATTTCTTAGCATAGATAGAAGAGGCGTATGCATTGTCCATCCTTTAAGCTCAATGGGTTTTTGTGTGAGGGGGCATGTTATAGAAGTCTAATATAAAACCATTAAAGTGGCCTTCATTTAACAGCGTGAACTTTAGGTTGAAATGATTCTTTTAAAGATACCATATTAAGAACTAATTATCCCAAAAGTTTAAGCTATTAGTTAAGGCTCATGAATGGTTTTATTTCTAATATTTGCTTTCAAATTTTTTCCTTTTTAATAGTAAAAAAGTACATAAGACCCTCACAGAGAAATGGTACAAGGTGTGAGAGAGACGAGTATGAGATAAACGGATACAAGGTTTTCTCGGGATTTGAATTTCCTTAACTATTTATTAAAATCAGTGTATAAACAATGAACAACTCCACATGTAATGAAAATTATATTATTTCTATCACCATAGGTATACACACACCAAGGCTCTACTTGGAGTCTTTATCTCTTTGCTTTAGTTATGAATGAACAAACAAAAGATATCCAAGAGGAAGTTTCGTGGTGTATGTTTTTTGCATATGATATTCTGCTTATTGATAAGACCAAGATTGGTGTTAGCAGAAAACTAGAATTGTGGTGAAGCACGTTAGAGTCTAAAGGTTTTAGGCTAAGCCCAAGCGAGATTGAATATATGAAGTGTGAATTTGTGTCGCTAAGAGATGAAGATCAAGACTCCACGCATCTGCTTGGACAAGAGGTACTCAAGAAAGATATTTTACATATTTGGGATCTATTTTGCAAAAAGGTGAATAGATTAATGAGGATGTGAATCATAGAATCATAGCAGAGTAGATGAAATGGCGTAGTGTATCAGAGTTTTTGTGCGACTTCAAGATTCCCTTTAGGCTAAAAGAAAAATTCTATAGAACAGCAGTAAGGCATGCAATGTTATATGAAACTCAATGTTGGCCAGCACATAGACAACATTAGCATAAAATGAGAGTAGCGAAAATGAGGATGTTAAGATAGATGTTTAGTTATACAAGGATAGATAAGATAAGAAATGAAGATATTTGAAAAAAGATACGAGTAGTACCGATGGTTGAAAAGATGTGAGAACATAGATTGAGGTGGTTTGGGCACATAATGTGAAGTAAGGCATGCAATTCTATAGAACAGCAGTAAGGCCTGCAATGTTATATGAAACTCAATGTTGGCCAGCACATAGACAACATTAGCATAAAATGAGAGTAGCGAAAATTAGGATGTTAAGATAAATGTTTGGTTATACAAGGATGGATAAGTTAAGAAATGAAGATATTCGAAGAAAGATAGGAGTAGTACCGATGGTTGAAAAGATGTGAGAACATAGATTGAGGTGATTTAGGCACATAATGTGAAGACCCCTAGATAATACCGTAAGAACAAAAGTGTGTTACCAAGATCTCGACACAGAGAGGAAAAGGCCAGTCAAAACTTAATAGAGTAGGATATAGATTGGTGAATGGTGTGCCTTAGGACAGATTGGAGAAAAGCTATTAGCAGTATGGAGGGTTTTTCTTCCTATGTTCCAAATGGTCCTTTTAGTCATTTTTCCCTATATCTCCCTTTACTTCTTTCTTAATCTCTCATTTTTCTCATTTCTTCTTTTCTTTTATTTAACTTTTTCCCTCTTATTTTTCTTCTCTTAGTAATTTATTTATTTTCTTCTTTTTTCTTTATTTTTATCTTTATATTTCTTTAATTTTTTATGTATTTTTATTTGTACTTTCTTATTTATTTTTCTCTCTCTTATGTATCTTTATTTTCACTTTATTTTATTTTATTATACATCTTCTGAATTGTTTATGTCTATGTTTTCATTTCTAGTGCTATATATATATATATATATATATATATATATATATATATATATCTTTTAATTTTATTTTTATCTTTGTTTCCCTCAATTTTTTCATACTTTTCATTTGAGTTCATCTATCACCGAACCCTAGTAGTTTGGGATAAAGATGATGTTCATGTTGATGTTATGAGATTTCACAAAAAAGAAATTACGAGGTTTTAAGATCATAGCCAATTGAAAATTAGATAAGATTAGGTTCAGAAATTCACATATGCGGATTGCGGCATGTCACAGCCAACCCCGAAAAACGCTATAGCGTTATAGCGGGTTGCGGTTGCGGAAATAGCGGAATAGATATATGACAGAAATAATGACAAAAATAAACATTTTTTAAAGGTAGAGATAACAGAAGTGACAGAGAGAGACGCAGACAAACTAAAAATCCTTAAAAAATTTCTATTATATATTTAAATTTAGGACAAAATTAACATTTTTCCTTATGACAGCAATATGGTCGAGATTTGGCCACAAATGCAACCGTAATGGCCGTTATTGTGTTTCGGTGCAGCGCAACGCGGTTTCTTGCGACAAGGCACTGCAACGCCCATACGGCACGGCTCGCGGTGCTATTGCGTCGCAATTAACTACTATGATAGAACATCCCCAAAAGGCCCGGTACTCATTCTATCAAATTCTTACTAGGAAAATTTTATGCAACTGATAGCATTATTTAGATTGTTGTCAAAAGATAAGTTAACCTTAGAAAGAAGAAAAAAGAAGAGGCAGAAAAAGAAGATCCATCCCTAACCTCTCTTAGAACAAAGACATGGTTTAGAACACATATAGGCTCCATATCATTTAAAACTGAGCACAAATTGGTCAACCTCTGCATTGCAGCTTCTAACCTGTCATTAGAGAAAGCAGAGACATTAAACAGCTATAATTATGCGGTTATACATATACATTTAGCATGGTATTACAATGACATACATTTTGATAGAACTATTATTTTCAGGAAAGCTCTCATGGCCAGGTAAAGGAGAGCCAGTAGCCCCTTTTGGAGATTTATATGATGGAATAGAAACTCTTGATGCATAATTCAGATAAGAAGCCGCTTGCTCTGGAAGAAGCTGATGAAATCTGAAGGTTAGTTTTCAGGAATGGGGCTAACTTGCTAACTAAAAGGATTTACCTGATTCTCTAGTGCACCAAATCCTCCTTCAGAGTCAAGAATATTAATTAATCCTTCCAATCCTCCCATGATGGATTCAATCAGAGATTCAACATAAAGAACAGCATCCCTGCCAATTTTTGTAACCTGCTTGCAGCACAAAATACAGTGACCACCTATATTCTATATTTCTCAGATCTTACTTTCATAATGCTCATAACGCATCTAATGATCGATATATAAGTATAAAACCATTAAAGTAGCATCACCCAATAGCTTAAGCTTTTGGGTTGAATTGGTTCTTTACAGAGCCCATGTGAGATTTCATTTTTCAACAAGGTAGTTCCATTCTTTATACTTTTGACCAATGACCAATGATGTGATAGGAGAAATTTGGATTTGCAATGACGTCAGAACACAGAATGACTATGCAGCTTTAAAACAGAACGTTTCAGAATTCCTTCTCATTGAAATTGAAGATAAAACAATGCACATATCATTTAGATGCAAAAGTTGTATGAAGCCTCACAGACGTGAATCATCCACTTTAGCAGATCCATATGTACCACTAACTCTATCTTTTTATGTAGTAGCACTATTCTTCAATTTCATTAAGTATAAAATGTTAAATTAAATGAAAGATTTCAATAAACATCCTGAAAATTTTGCAGATCAGGTCTTTACGTAAGCAAAACAAAACAACAAACTACAGCAATAGAAAAAGAAGCAAAGTTTAGCTCCATTGCAACGCACAGTTAATGATTTCAGAATTTGGTCAATACTTGACAATTCCCAGTAAATAAATGCGAGGGAGGATTTGTTTATACCTCTTCTGGAACAATGGGAGATGCACACTCTGGAAAACTACTAGCAACCCCAAGCCATGCACAGCAATGTTGAGGACGCCCTTCTGGACCAAACATTGTGTTTCTAAAAACCTATTATAGGAACATTGTTTGGGTTTTAAAATGAAAAGAAATGACAAGTAAAATTCAGAATTTAAACCATAAGTTTGAAGTCATAGCACCAAACTAGCCATCAATCTAGAGAAATCAAGGAAATGTATTAGATGGAAGGGGTATAGGGACACTAACGGCTGTGAGATTCTGATGGTAGAAATACAGCTTCCTAAGACTACCATGCTTTGAAAGTAGGGATTCCAATTCATCTACACATCTGCATCAAAAGAGAACCGCAATACCATAAATATCTCTTCCAAGTTTTTTAAATTATTTATATATTATATTAGAGAGAGAAAGAGAGATTGTTATCAAGCACTGACCCTACTGTTAAGCTCTGGTGAATGTTTCTACACACACATTGCAAGTGAGTAATGCATAATACAAGCTATAAGCCCAAAACCCAACACTACATGAAGACCCACTAGTAGAAATATATATAAAAGAATTTCATAAAAGAAGATATTACAAAACAGAAGGTCAAGACATCCTCCTAGCACAACAAAAGGTCAGGGATCCGTCCCCATGAATATCTAACAAACTAACAGTCTTGGAGGCTATAAAATCAACTCAATCAAATATAAGGTAGAAGGAAAGAAATCTCCAGCAAATGATCTAGCATTATGCTCCTCCTTGCGAAATTAAGTTCATCAGCATAAAATTTACTCTTTATTGATTGGTCTATGTAGTCTGTCTAGGAGGTCAGAAGATAAATCAATGGACCCTCAAACTAGGAAATAGATTGATAAAGGGAAGGCACTGAGCACGGCAGGAAGGCTGCAATTTTGCAGATTGAAAAGACTGATGTGCCAGCAAATCCTTTATCCTCTTTCCTTTTATGTTTCTATTCTAAACATAAAAGAAAAAAAAAAATAATACCCAGAGAAAATGGGATTAAAAAAATCCAATGATATTTCTTCCCAAAAACAAAAAATCTCAGCCCCTTTAGAGACTCAAAGATTAAACATTTGATTATTGAATTATTCAAAAGAGTATCAGAATAGAACTGCAAAGAAAATTAAAATCGGGATGAAAACCTGGACCAATTGTATGCAGCATTCCCCTCTGATAGTAAGCCTTCTTTACCAGAGGAAACTGTAGCTTTCTCCAAGTGCCTAAGGTTTATAGATGAACGTGAAGACGTGACTATCAATAAAATTGACAGCCAATCCTTCCTAAAATCCTGAAAACAGGATTAGTAAGTGTTGAGTGCACTCAAACATAAGATTGAAAAACAAAGAAAAAGGACAAAAAGTAGAACTAGAAACTAAGGTTCTAACACTAAAAGAAAACTATAATGAACATACAATACAATCTTTGCATGCATCAGCACACTAGCAAGACTTCATAACTTCAGTCTTCTTTATCATGCCAATTACTTTATTTATAATAAAAACTACAAAGCATAAGTTATTTTGAATGAGAATACTTCTAGACAAAAGTAGCAACTTGGTTATGGTTATTAGCTCAATGCAAGTATATTTATATCAATGTTCATGATGAACTGTAATATGTGCAAAAGGCATGCATTTCCTATGTTTAAGATCTTAAAAAAATGGCCAGTATGGATGTTCACATACCGAAAGATCACAAGTCATAGCAGATATATTTTCACCCTGTGGTTTCGGTAAGTTTTCAAGGTGGTGGACAATCTGCTGAAGAAGTCCTTTCAAGCTAGCATCTATGTCAAGAGCCACCATTCCAGGGGTTCCCAGTAAAAACCGGATTCTCCCAGCACAGGATGAAAGATATGACAATGAGTAACCTCGAATTGCTGCAATCAAATGACACAACATTTAACATCCAAAACATCAACACAAAAAACAAACAAAAGGGACAAGAAACAAAAGTGTAGTAACGAAGGGTCTGTTTGATTACTGTGTTTGAAAACAAAAATGAAAACAGCTTTTTGCTTTCAAAAAATAAAACACAAAAATCTATTTGAGTGCTTATTTTTTATCTTATTGTTTTGAAAATTTTTGTTCTCCATAATCTGTTTTTAGAGCAGAAAATTGATAACACACTTTAATCGTTTTTGTTTTGTTAACTTGTATTCATGGATACACTGCTCTCACTTCAAACCAACACCCACACCATTGCCACCACAGCCCGAGCATCCTAAGCTTTCAAAACTTATTCTCAAGACAATTCATCAAATTGGTTTTTGATACTTTTACTTTGTGAAATGACTCTATGAAATAATTCCCAGTAAAAAAAAAAGAACCAAGGAAGCCCAAATCTTGCGCATAGAGCACACAAAGCATCATTATTAAGAAAGCAAAACAATCATATTTTCATTTGAAGCAGGGATCATTTATTAATAACAACCGGACTCTCCAGGAATTGTTTTCATCAACCCATATATGTTTCCTATTCCACAGCTCCAATACCAGAGATTTATCCCAATTTCTAGCATACAGAACTGATGACTCTTGAGCAGTAGCAAAAGGCTCCACGAAAGAGAATAGTCATAATTTTTTTATAATTTTGCAACATGCAATGATATGCACTGCAGTTGGCATGCACTCGAGAGTTCTCTGTCTTTTAAAAAAAATAATAGAAGAAATATTTTTGGTTAAAGAAAATTGATGTGTTCCCCCACTTTAGAACAACCTTTATTTGTTCATTATAAAGGTTTAGGTAAAATCAAGGGGGCCAAAAGCCTAAAACCTTATGTCAGTGTTTAGATGCAATGCAATCCTTTTGTGCACCTGGTTATAGCCGAATGCTCACATCTTTTTTTTTTTGGTAAAAAGAATGCTCACATCTTAAACAGAGTCCACTGCCACTTAACAGAAACCAGTCAACACTGTTTCAAATTAATAAATTCGGAATAAAGAAATTTAAGTGCATACTTCAAGGAATATATCAGAACATATAACGGTCTAAAATTTAAATGAATATTTTTCTCAATGTATACCTCATACAATATCAACATCACCTTTAACCCAAACTTGATGTATACCTCGTTGAAGGAAGTACTTTAACTTTGACAATAATGATAAACACTTATTCGATATCATATTTCTTCACCATAGGAGAAATTAGTATGCATAAAGTCAATCTAACCTGCAATGTATTTGCGCACCAAACAACATAAATGGTCCATTCCATCTAATAGAAATCCAATGGTTGGGTCATTTGGATCCTGTAAACATGATCATGAAATTTGAAGTCAACTTAACCACCTGATCAATTGATACAAACAATAGACTAAAAGAAAATTAGAAAACATGTTATAAAAGAGTTCTTCATCCAACGCAGCCCTTTACCAAACAAGTTACCAAATTAGGCATTTTTCTACCTATTTAATATTTATCAACAATCGTTCATTTCTGCCAAATGACATTTTTTGCAATATGATGCAATTCCCATAACAAAATTGATTATTCCCCCTTTCTCCTTCTCCCTCACATGTAGTTCATCATCCCTCTCTCTCACTCTCTCACCATTGACACCCCCTATCTACCCAGGTCCTCCTTTTCTGGCCAATTTAGGACATTCCCGGTCATTTTCTACACCCTTGAGTGCTATATCAATGTATTCAATGTTGATTGCACCAGTCCACATGCCACAATTGACATGGAAAAATTAAATAAAAATTAATCATGTAATTAAAAAGGTAACATATTCATAAATAGTTTCCGAAAGACCAAATTTAGTAATTTGCTTGAAAAGAGCGTTAGGTGAAAAAAAGCTAATAAAAGAATAAAGAAATAAATGCTTACTATCTCCACTGGTACCACCCGAGCAGTTTTGGATTTTGATGATGCAATTCCCACATGTTGGAAATACCAGATCACTTCACATTGTGCTAAAGCCAAGGCGGAAAACACCATCTGCAGGAAAGATTACACATCTCATAAGCTAGTTATTTTAAAAAGTTGAAGATACATGAAAACATAAAAAAATTACACAACCAATTCCAAAGCTATAAAACAAGAACAGTATTGTGCTCAAATCCCCAGAAAATAGAAACATAATTTTATATACCACATTGAGCCCACTGAAGAAAAATTAAGAATATTTATGAAACTTATTAGTTTAAAATACAAACACTACCTTTTATGTACATCTACATATGCATCCCAACCAGCAAAAGCTGAACTGTAAGAAAACAAAACTGTTCAGTGTTCACAAACTATTTGGGCTTGTTTCCATTCGATTTGTTTCATTTATTAAATGACTTGGCTTGAGTATAATATTAGGCTTGTTTGGCGCTCAAACAGCTTGGTTAAGAATAAAGAAATATGTAATGAACCAATCCAACCCAAAAGCTTACGTTGTTGGGTGATGCTATATTAATAGTTTTATATTATCTAACACGCTCCCTTATGAGAGTCCATTGGGCTAAGGATGGATGATGCATCAGGTCTAGCCTACCTGTGCTAAGAAACTCCACACTATTTAATTATTTTATTAATAGAATAGGGGGCGTCGAGGATCGAACTCGTGACCACTTAGTCTTGCCCTCTCTAATACAATGTAAAGAACCAATTCAACCCAAAAGCTTAAGCTATTAAGTGAAGGCCCATCAATGGGCCTTCACTTAATAGCTTAAGCTTTTGGGTTGAATTGGTTCTTTACAAAATATCTGTTTTTATATATTATTTCGTATATACATATATTTTCATTAGATATGTGGATTATTTGTCATTTTCAATTACAAATTGAATAAGCAATTATAATTGCACTCTATGGTTCATATTGTATTTCACACCAATCATTACTGAAATGTATATAAGAGGATGGAATTTATATTGATTTGGGCAAAAACTTTTTTTTATTTATGCTTCTCATCACAAGTAAATGTGGGACTTAACAAACTACTGACTGAAAAAATGTAAGTTATATATATGCTCTTCATCACTGGTAAAGAGGGACTTTATTATTTTATTCATAAAAAAATAGGAATGATAACTTTTGCTCAATTTCACCTTACGACCATAAAATCTAAAATACAGTAACAAAGATAAGGTATGAACAGAAGGAGAATTGACACCATCATCAGACGACAAACAAAAGTTTCAGCAGCAAATTGCAAACAGAAACTACATAAGCATTATAGCAAGAATATTCCAATAAAAATTTGAACATTACATAATTAAAGAATTTAAAAATTAGGAACAATTAACCACTTGGTTAATTAAGTTAATTATCAGTTGCTGACTAACCACCCTTTGAACATTATTAACCAATTGAGTGATAATTGTACTTAACTAGAAGTATTTTTCTAGAGTTCTTTTCTTGTAAATTTTCCAGAGATTTCAAGTTTTACTTAATGATATGAAACCACGGAAGGGATGTAATCAAATGTACTCGTGTATAAGTGAAGCTAGAATATCTATAAGTGAAAAGACAACAAAAGTTTCAACATCGAGTGTCAGATACATCATATATTCACACTTCAAAAATGCCAAAGGAAAGACACCTGAATGTTAGGTGCCAACAGACTGGGCTGATCAGTAAAAAACAGCACCATTCTCCCAATCTCTTGTTTCAGCAAAATCCTCCTTTCACGATGTATAGCATCACAAGATAATATTGCTTGCTCATGCACTTCACTGAAAAATTCAATCACTTTTGTGATTAGCACTATCAATTGTAATAACAGCATGAAAAAAATTTCAAAAAAAGAAGAAAGTAAAAGGAAGACCTAAGGTCAAGATATAAAAAGTGAGGATGAAATATCCTTAATAAATGACAAAAGAAAACAAACCACATATATATATATATATATATAAGTGGAAAAGTTGCAAGAGTACTTTCATGGAACATGTCGTTAGTCAAGGCCCATATTGCGTGAATCTCATCTCAGCCCAAGATTCCAGCTAAGTCGAAATCTCGTGATCTGCCCATATTTCCTTATCTCAAGAATCAAATTCAGTTTTAATTTCTAAGATCAATCAGAACAATGTTTATATTATTGATCAATTAGAATAAATTGTGTTTATCATCATCCCTATCATTTCCTGATTTTAGGTGATTAGGCGATAATTTTAGTCCCACATTGGTTGTATGACCAACTAATGTGGCATTTATAAGGCTTTGGGCACTCCCACCCTTTGAGCTAGCTTTTGGGGTGGTGTATCCCAAGGTTCTTTACATGGTATCAGAGCCTCGCCGCCCTCCACTTTCTCTTGTGGAATTTCTTAGCACAGGTAGGTTGGCCCTGTTGCATCATCCACTCTTCAAGCCGAATGGGCTCTCATGTGAGAGGGCGTGTTGGGATATATAGTCCCACATTGGTTGTATGAGCAACTAATGTGGCCTTTATAAGGCTTTGGGCACTCCCACCCTTTGAGCTAGCTTTTGGGGTGGTGTATCCGAAGGTTCTTTACAGATTGAATGACCAATTATGATGTCTTCTTCCCTACATGTATACCCCCTTGTTTTCTGTCCAAAATATGAGAAAAAACAGAGCAAGCTTCAACCTTGCTTCTCTCCAATTATTCTACTCTATTTCTTTAAAACAATACAGCAAGTTTTCCTTCAACAAAAGAGATGAATATTTTATTCTTTACAGTTGCCTCTTTGAATTTGAAAGGCCATCGCCCAACATGGAGGCAGACACTTATGAGAAGGGACTAAATTGATGGTTGGGTGATGGGTTGGCTTGGATCTCTCCACGAAGCCACATTCATGTGCAGGTAAGTGGCGTTGCCATGGCCCATGAGGTGCATGAAATGAGTGCAGCTATAGCACCACTTTTGGTCTTGGGTTACAATAAATACAGGAACTCATACACAGGAAGTAGAAATTTTGGGATGATTCAAAAGCGGTTAACCAGTGAACTGAACTTAAAAATGGAGTATCTTACAACCCCAGGCATACAAGTATTTTCTAGGCACGAGAGTAGAGGATTCAAGTCTGACCAATGTTGAGTCAGCAAAGAGAGTGGAAAGTTCACCTATTCTATTGAGGTTAGTTATGGGTGTTGCTGGAAGGCATAGGGGAGGATATATGGCAAGAGAGGGTGCTGGTGACATTAGGATGAAACTGGGCTTTGGCTGGGAGAGATCAGGAGCTCTTAAATTCACCTGACTTCCTTTACTTTCTTAATTTTCCATTTTTGTTTGGATCAGTCTCTTGTTTTATTGTTATGGATTGTAATCAGATGAACACCAGTATCGAATATCAGTAATACAAGTTTTGTTTCCTTCCTTCTTGTTACTATGTTGCGTGTTGTTATAGAGTATTTTGGTTCAGTTTATTCTTTCATTAACGTTTAAGGTTCATACCTATATCCCAAACCAAAAACAAAACCTAATTTCTAGTTTATTCAAATTCAGCTGAGTTTTTCGAACCACTCGGTCACACTCCTAGCAACATCCCCCAGAAAATAAAAAATAACCAAACTCCATAAAGAGGCTAAGAAAACCATTGAATGCCACACAATAACACATTCCATGTTGTCAAATCCAAAGCCTCTCAGACCCTAACCCTGATGAAAAAGCATTCCAAGAACTGAAAAATGATACACTTCATCAAATTCTTATGCACACCAGTTACCAAATGGGTTTTAGGCTTTAGTGATACTATACATTTTGCTACTTCTTTAATTCTATCATATTAGAATTTAAGAAGGTGCACTAAATAATCAAGGCATGTCCAATACCTGGACAGGAATTTAGAAGTAATACCATTATTTTGTTAAAGTTTTTCTAAGTTTATAATGCTAAACTGCTTTCACAATTATTCCCAGACAATTCAGAAATCAGACACCAAATCACTGAAAGTAGCAACCCGAATAATCATGGACAAACCACTACATTGACTATCTTGGCCTCATTTGTTCTCTCTGATGCATAACAATAGCAATATTTAAACAGGAATTTTGAATATACCTTATCATTTTCTCAACCTGCTTGGCAACATTATACTCCAAATCTGCATCTTTTTGCTTTGTACGTCCTGACTTGGCCATCTTCTTAGATTCTAATATTCGAGGTAGAACATACAGCTGGTAATCCTCGTGCAAAAGTATGTACTGTACGTTGATGATTAGAAAATTGTCAACTACTGCAGTTAAAAAACAATGTTCCAAAGTTGTTAGATAAAATTTACCTCATCTCTGAATAACGTGAGGATTAAATTCTCCTTCAATACAACCTGAAATGCCATGAGCAAACATAATTTAGGAAGTAAACTTAGTATAATTAATAATCCACACATAATTTCAGAATAAATCTTATTTTAATTATCACAACTCTTGGATGACTAGTAGGAAAGAGTATAATTTTTGTCTGAAATAAAAGAAAATTGCAAACTCAGAAGCCCCAATTGAACCACTTAGTAGAAGAATAGTAGACCTCAAGAACAAAAACTTTATGCTACAATTTACCTTGTTTCATAATTGATAGTGTACGTCAACCTCCGTACCCCCTGAATGCCTTACCCAGGCACTTGTCTAAACACCAAATAATACTACATTTATATTACCTAATAAAGCCAAGCTCGGCTATTCTTCAGCATTCTAGTCAAACATCGTTCTGTCTCAGAAGTATTAAGCTCAACTTACACTCTTTTAAAGAATTAGATTAACATTTTAATGATTCTTTCATTTGGAACTAAGAACATGCTTCTGCCTCAAAAAGATATATCATCTGATGTGGAGCTTCCAATTCCAGATTCTCCCTCTCATTTTCTTTTATTGGGCAACTATTTTCTGTTTTTTGTTTTGCATTTAATTATATTGACTTACACCCGAGACAAGAAAGAACAATACTCCTTACTGTTTTATTCAACCTTCAGCATCATCAGTACATGCATAAAGAGAACATAACCGCATAAGAAATAGGACCAAAGATAGGTCCCTTTTCCATATCTTTATCTACTACTAAGAGTAACATAAATGTTTGGGCATATCCTTTTATGGTTTAAACATTTTAGAGAATACGCCACCCACAATTGTATTAAAGCTTTCTTGTTTAAAAGGTCACCAGTTGAAGTCTCAAGTTTCAATAATTATATCTGTTAGAATATTTGTTATATATATTAGATAGTCCCACATCGTATATAATTGTTCAGTATATATTAGATAGTCCCACATCGGGTAAACTTAGCTCTTTAGGTTTTACGAGTCTCTATATATAGAGAGCTCTTGTATTGTAATTATTCATTAAATATATATTTCATATATTCTTTACATTAACTTGGTATCAGAGCTGTTCTTTTGTTCTGGGAACCCTAGCTTCCGCCTAGGAGTCATCTTTTCTTTGTCGTGCGTCCTTCCGGCAAGCCATCAAGGACTGTAAGTCCCCTCGAAGCACCCTCTGCACGCGTCCACACCTCCAACGGTCACCAGAACCGCCGTCAGCCACTGTTCAGGCTGCCGGAGCACTTTTCCGACGAGCTTTCAATCCGGACACCACGCGATCAACACCCTCTCCTTCCGGCGACCAGTTCTGCGGCGGTCCGGCCATCATCGGAGTTGGCACGCGCTCTCACGCGCCGCCTGTCTCCTCTGCGCGTGGGCTTCACACGCCACCACTCGCCACCTTCTGCCGGCGCGTGAGCACTGTCCCGGCGACTTTTTCCGGCCGATCTTGGACAGAGAAGCTCGTCTCCTCCTCCTCTTCCTGGATCTGTGGTTGTTTCTTTGTGGGTCTAATTTTTGGTGCGCACCGCTTCTTGATTGGTGATCAGGTTCGTTTCTATTTATTCGGTTAATATCTTTGTGATTTTTTCCTATGGCAACAAACTCTTCTGTTCATTCAGAGGTCAATTCTCCATCTCCTCCTATGAAAAATTCTCCCAATATCATCTCTACCAATGTTGGGTCCATTACCTCTTCAAAATTGAAAGGATCTGTTAATTACAAAAATTGGGCCACCTCTGTTCGAGTTTGGTTCTTTGGACAAGGATATGGGAATCATCTCACAACTAAATCTACTGATGTCTCTAAAAAGGACAAATCTGATTGGGAGAAGATTGACAACCAGCTTCTGAGTATCCTCTGGCAATCTATTGATCCAGTCGTCTTGGATATCTTTTATTCATTTCAAACTTGCACTGAAGTATGGGAGGAAGCAAAGAACCTCTACACTAACGATGTTCAGCAACTCTATTTCATCATCTCTCAGTTTATGGAATTAAGCAAATCATCTGACATTCAGATGGAGACATATGTTGGCAAGAGTCGATCTTTGATGCAGGCATATTTGGATATGTTGCCTTACCCTACTGATGCTACTGCATATCGAAAACAGGTAGAACGTCTCTTTATAGTTGCCACACTTTCTGGCCTTCCCGAAGAATATGATAATGTCCGTGATACTATTTTGACGAGTGGGGAGCCTGATCTGTCCATGACATATCAGCGTCTTCTGAATCTGAATAAGAAATCTGCTCCTGCATCATCTTCCGCTGTTGATCCTACTGCTCTAGTTTCCCGTAATGACTTTCGCGGGAATATTGGAGGTGGACGTGGTCGTGGTAGAGGCCCAGGAGGACGTGGCCCAGGAGGCCCAGGAGGACGTGGTCAGCGACCTCGTTGTCATTACTGTAAGCAACTTGGTCATTATGAGGAACGCTGCTACACAAAGTATCCTCATCTGCGACCTTCTTTTGCTGCTAATATAGCTCAATCAGATACTGCTTCAAATGGTACAGTCTCTCTATACTCTGAAGACTATGCAGCATTCCAGAACCTTCTCAGGAAAGAAGCCTCTCCTCAATCTCAGACTTCAGAAACTGGTAATCCTGTTGCTTGTGTTTCTCATTCTACATCACTTGGTCCTTGGATATTTGACTCAGATGCTACTGATCATCTCTGTGGTAATAAGGAACTCTTTTCATCTCTTACTTGTTCTAATAAATTATCCTCCTTTACTCTTGCTGATGGAACTAAGGCTCCCATTCATGGAATTGGACAAATCTGTCTAACCTCCTTATTGAGCTTAACATCTGTCTATTACATTCGTCATATCCCTTATAATTTAATATTTGTTAGTAAATTGATTAGTTCTTTTAACTGTATCGTCACCTTCTCAAATCATTCTGTTTCTGTGCAGGACCCGGGTACGGGGAAGACGATTGGAGTGGGCCGTGAGTCACGGGGTCTGTTCTACCTGGTTGTGCCGAGACCTTCAGTTGCTTGTTCTATCACAGAATCTCCACAACTCATCCACAGTCGTCTTGGGCATCCTAGTCTTTCAAAATTACAAAAAATGGTTCCTCTTTTATCTGGTCTTCAGACTTTAGATTGTCAGTCATGTCAGCAAGAAAAGCACATACGCTCTTCCTTTGCTAATCGAGTCAATAAACGAGCTGATGCTCCTTTTTCTATTATTCATTCAGATATTTGGGGTCCTAGTCGTAGTGTGTCTGTTTTAGGATTTCGGTATTTCGTTACTTTTATTGATGATTTTTCCCGTTGTACTTAGATTTATTTAATGAAAAACCGTTCTGAGTTATTTTCTATTTATCAAAAGTTCTCTGCTGAAATCCATACTCAATTTGGTGCTTCTATTCGTATTTTACGAAGTGATAATGCTAAGGAATATGTTTCTGTTGACTTTTCTAATTTCTTAGCCACAAAGGGTACTTTACACCAAACCACTTGTCCTCACACTCCACAACAAAATGGAGTAGCTGAACGAAAGAATAGACATCTCATTGAGATTGCAAGAACTCTTCTTATCCACATGCATGTTCCTCTTCACTTCTGGGCCGATGCAGTACTTGCTTCTTGCTTTCTCATCAACCGCATGCCTTCATCTGTGCTTAATAATGACATTCCTTATACCTTATTGTTTCCAGATGTTCCTCTCTATCCTCTATCCCCACATGTCTTTGGTTGTACCTATTTTGTTCATGATCTTACTCCTGGTAAAGACAAGTTAACATCCAAAGCTTTTAAATGCATTTTTCTTGGTTATTCTCGTCTTTAAAAAGGGTATCGTTGTTACTCTCCCGACCTCAAGCGTTACTTAGTTTCCGCTGATGTCACCTTTCTTGATCAACAACCCTTTAATTCTAACCCGTCTTCATTATCACAAGTTGATCATGTTCTTCTTGTTCCCTTTCTAGACTTGTCTTTGCCAGCTGCAGGTACTTCTATTCCAGATAAGCAACATATTGCTTCACTACCTGAGGAACGTCCACTTCTCACTTATCAACGTCGTAAGACTGTGCCGCCTCCTGTTAACTCGATCCCTGCTGACTCATTGCCCCCTGTAGTTGATTCTTCCCCTCCGGATCCTTCACCAGAGGCTCTTCCTATTGCTCAAAGAAAAGGTACACGTACTACTCGTAATCCTTATCCTCTTTATACCTTTTTGAACTATGACCGTCTTTCTCCTCCCCATTTCACCTTTATTTCTAGTCTTTCTTCTGTTTCTATTCCTAAAACCACAGGTGAAGCACTTTCTCATCCAGGGTGGCGCCAAGCGATGCTAGATGAGATGACCGCACTTCATACCAATGGCACTTGGGACCTTATTTCTGCTCCCCCAGAGAAGTCTATAGTGGGTTGTCGCTGGGTTTTTACTGTGAAAGTTGGACCTGATGGCCATATTGATCGTCTCAAGGCACGTTTAGCTGCAAAAGGTTTTACTCAAATCTTTGGTCTTGATTATAGCGACACATTCTCTCCTGTTGCTAAGATGGCATCGGTTCGCTTATTTCTTGCCCTTGCTGCTGTTCGCCACTGGCCAATCCTACAACTTGACATCAAAAATGCTTTTATTCATGGTGATTTACAAGAAGTTTACATGGAGCAACCACCTGGTTTTGTTGCTCAGGGGGAGTCTGGGAAGGTGTGTCGTCTTCGCAAATCATTATATGGTCTCAAACAGTCTCCTCGGGCATGGTTCAGTCGTTTCAGTTCTGCTGTTCAGGCGTTTGGCTTAATCCGGAGTAGAGCTGACCATTCTGTATTTTATAGGATCACATCTCCTAACAAATGCATCTATTTGTTAGTCTATGTTGATGACATCATTCTCACCGGAAGTGATCAAGAAGGAATTCATAAGTTAAAACAGCATTTATTCAGTCAATTTCAAACAAAAGATCTTGGGAAGCTGCGTTACTTCTTGGGAATTGAGGTGGCACAATTTAGAAAGGGCATTTCTATCTGTCAAAGGAAATATGCCTTGGATATCCTAGAAGAGACTGGAATGTTGGGATGTAAACCAGTTGATACACCCATGGATCCCAATGTCAAGTTGTTGCCCGGACAGGGGGAGCCATTATCTGATCCTGGACGTTATCGAAGGTTGATTGGGAAGCTCAATTATCTCACTGTAACCAGACTGGACATTTCTTTTGTTGTTAGTGTCGCTAGTCAGTTTCTTGATTCTCCATGTGATTCTCATTGGGATGCTGTTGTTAGAATTCTTCATTACATCAAAGGAGCACCAGGGAAATGTTTATTATATTCAGATCAGGGAAATACAGAAATTTGTGGTTATTCAGATGCTAATTGGGCAGGATCACCCTCGGATAGGCGCTCTACTTCAGGCTATTGTGTTTTCTTTGGAGGAAACCGATTTCTTGGAAAAGTAAGAAACAAGCTGTTGTTTGTTGCCCGATCTAGTGCAGAGGCCGAATATCGTGCAATGGGAGTTGCTACTTGTGAGCTAATCTGGTTGAAGCAGTTAATTCGGGAGCTCCATCTTTGTGAACAGAAACAACCCATGACTCTCATCTGTGACAATCAAGCTGCACTACATATATCTTCTAATTCGGTATTTCATGAGAGAACCAAACATATAGAGATCGATTGTCACTTCATTCGAGAAAAGATTCAGTCAGGAGAAATCAAAACGACATTTGTCAACTCCAGTAATCAACTCGCGGATGTCTTCACTAAAGCTCTTAGGGGACCTCGGGTTGAATATATTTGTGGCAAGCTGGGTGCTTACAATATATATTCTCCAGCTTGAGGGGGAGTGTTAGAATATTTGTTATATATATTAGATAGTCTCACATCGTATATAATTGTTCAGTATATATTAGATAGTCCCACATCGGGTAAACTTAGCTCTTTAGGTTTTACGAGTCTCTATATATATAGAGCTCTTGTATATAGAGAGCTCTTGTATTGTAATTATTCATTAAATATATATTTCATATATTCTTTACATTAACTATCACACGAGAGCCCATTGGGCTTGGAGGGTGGATGATGCAACAGACCCAACCTACCTGTGCTAAGAGAGTCCACAAGAGAAAGTGTGGGACGGCGAGGCTCTGATACCATGTAAAGAACCTTGGGATACACCACCCCAAAAGCTAGCTCAAAGGGTGAGAGTGCCCAAGGCCTTATAAAGGCCACATTAGTTGCACATACAATTAATGTGGGACTATATATCTCAACAATATCAACATGCTTGTGTTTTTGTGTCAGTGAACCCAAACAATTCCAGCACACGTATGTGGTAAAATGAAATAAAAACTTGAAATATAGGTAAATGACTACAGTTATACAAGCACGGATTATACCAAAGCAATATCAATGCTAGTGACACGACGTAGCTCATCAGGGCAGACAAGATACCCAAATAACACCCATTCTCGATATGCAGTTACATTTGCTAGATCTTGTGCTCTCTGCAGGGTTGAATGAAAAAAGGAATTCAGAGCAGTTATAGTGCACAGTTACCTATTCAAGAAGTATATATCAATATGGTTATAAAGAAAAATTAACATTACCAGGGGATGAGCAGAGTTTGTGAGTATGTCTGGATACCGAGGATGATATGGACTTAAAAATCCCTCATTTCTAAGTTTTCTTGTGTCTGTTGATAGAAATATAATAGGGCCCACAGCCTCTAATACCTGAAAAAGGATAACAAAACCTTCAATTGCAATATATTAACAAGTTGCCAAATACAGTCATTAACCCATAAAGGAAATTAACTAAGAAATCCGTTCATTACATAAAAGGATATCATGTGTATTGGGTGATTTAAAAACAGAGCTAAGAAGTTCAATCTTCTTTTGATGCAGTAAAGGACATTTTTTTGTTCATTTGAAAAAATTATGAGTAACAGGTTATGTTGGTTTATCATGGACAAAAATCGTTATACATCTGGAAGCAGAAACCATTAGGTGGAAGAACAGAAATTGCTTTAATGTATAACATTTTTTTTTTTTTGGAAACTTTTAATGTATAACATTAATAGTAGAGATCATGGAAGGCTATTAGTAAGCAACTATCCCAAAGCAAATGAAGTGATATAACTTAATTATCCAACATTATAGTATCGTCCTCAAGCATATGCATCACAGTACCACAAACACAGTCCATCTCCATAAAAAGTATGTCCTTTCAATTACTTCCACAAGATTTAAGACTAACTCCCAAAATGTGGAGAGGCAAATGAAATCAAATTGAACTTAATCATGATAAAACAGAATCATGAAGAAAAATAATTAGTTAGTAGACTAGAAAACATACTCATCATCTTTATCATTGGTACTCGGAAATTACTTATATCATGTAAAGAACCAATTTAACTCAAAAGCTTAAGCTGTTGGATGAAGGCCTTTTTAATGGCTTATATTATTATCTAACACGCCACCTCACACGAGAGCCCACTGGGCTTGGAGGGTGGATAATGCACAAGCTCACCTACCTGTGCTAAGAAATTCCACATGAAAAAGTGGAGAGCGGTGAGGATCGAACTCAGGAGACAAGGCTCTGATACCATGTAAAGAACCAATTCAACCTAAAAGCTTAAGTTGTTGGATGAGGGCATTTTTAATGGTTTATATTATGGGTTTTCATTTTGTCCTTTAACATGACACACAAAGTTTCCTACTCACACAACATTTTGTGGGGCCCACACTTTTTAAAACAAAATAAATAAATAAAAAATTAAGGCACGCATAACGAATCTCTATAACATTACACAATCACTTTTCCTATAACATAACTCCTATAAAACCCTTATATTATTCTCTACCATATCATATTGATACATAAAAGGATGAGATTAACCTCTCCAATACGAGGGCTCACGAAATTTAGGTCTTCATGTAAGCCTTTCAGTGGTGGATCATAAGAGTCAATGAAATGAACCAAACTGTAAAGTAGAGAAAGAAACATATAAGCACTAAAGTAACGAACAACTATTTGCTAAAAAATAATAAAGGAGACAACGGTTAGAGAAAAAAATATATATACCATAAAAGAATTTTATAGTAAAGCCAGTATAAAATCCATTTTTCATCATCCTTTACCAATTTCATCAATTAGGGATTAATTTAGCCAATTTAATCACTCAAACTTCAACTCCCCAACAATCTCATCGCTCCATCCATTTTGGTATAACTTTGTTCAAGGAAAATGCTTATATGACTAGCACGTGAATTTTTATTCCATAATGGCCTTAGTATAGATAGGAGTTGTATTTTGGGCAGGGCTTAGGGATATATAATTAACATAGTATAAATAACCCCTAAGATTTTGTATTCATCCGTCATATACTATATTTTGATACTTTAAGAGCTTTCCAATACTATATTTTCCTCCTCTTAATCATAATTCCGTGAAGAAATTGTTGTCTACCTACTTTCTATCCATCAAGGACTTAAAGGAATATGAGACTGCAGTCAAATGTCTATTCAAGAATGTAAATTGAGCCAGCTCTCCATCAAGGACAGTGTATAGAAGGTTAAAATACATTATGTTGGCCCAATATTGGGTGCAGGTAGTACACATTTATAGCAGACTAGTTTTTGAAAATTTTCAAACACCTAACTTGCTCTCTATACCATGCAGTTCTTATATGCTCTGATACTCCAGTTTAACAGCTCTGCCATGTCACAGTGTGACCAGTATGGGATGAATACTCTTAGAGTATATTAGAATCTCCCATCTAGCCCTCCCCTCTCCAGTAACATAGGCCATAAGCCATCTCCAGTAACATAGGCCATAAGCCATAAGTCATGTATGCATAATTGCATATGCACCCCTTAGCATTTGTTTGAGCCATCTTTTATGCTACTCTCTTGATAATACACTTTTTATTAAAACCTTTGATTATACAACAACGTATGTCAGTATGTATGTGTACACATACATATCTACCTGTTACTGTTTAGTATAAACGGACGATAATTTAAGAAAACTTATCAAAATATCCTACCGATGATAAAAATCACAATCCCGCTCATTTCTTGACATTGCATGCAGAAGGTTATAGGTCTGTAGTAACATCTTCCTTGGCATCTGCTATGAAAGCATTGGTTTGGAAATTTAACACTCATATAGTTCACAAAAAAAAAATTAAAAATAAAAAATGATTCCAACCATAAAAGAATTGTTTTTAATAATTAAAAAAAAAGTGTAGAAAATAAGAAGGAAAGTTAACTTGCCTTCTCAGAGAAAAGGTTAACCCGCACAAAGGAACAGAAGAGATCCATAAATGCATGTAGTATAAGAGAATTCTGATGGGGCTGCAAAACACTTTGCCTAGTTATTTGATATACATAAAAAAGATAAAGCAAGTATTTATTAGTTCAATTCAAATGTTACGATATCTATTAATACTATTTCACTTAAGTGAAGAACTCCAGATGAACAGGTTAAAAAGGGACAGAGATAATTCATGATTCCCCATTTCCTATTCTTTATTTCATAGGTGAAACATTTGTATTTCTGAAAAATTCATAAAAAATTAATAGTTTTCCAGTAAAATTTGATGAGACACCCCACTTCTTTGTCTTATTATCATAGGTGTTCATTAATGAAAGCTGCTGAAAGCTGCTGAACTAAAGACTAGAGTGAAGAAAGAAGGCTAGGCACATCTCATATTATGTTATACATACAAACCAGTTTCAAGATCCTTGTTACATCAAAGCAACGCGCATTGTAGGGAGCAACAATACTGAGACTCACCAACAAAGTAATTACTGTACTACTTAGATCCAATATAAGTCGCAGAGCTTGTTCACGAAACACCATCAAGTCAAGTAGTAGCTGGTACACACAAAAGAATCATTACCATTTGAGTTCAGGTAACATGCAGCTGGATTGAAAATCTAAAAGATAGGCACAAACCGGCAAGTTTTAGTTGAGATAAAATGACACAAATAGAGATCATTTATTGATCAAAATCATAAATTACAAAGACAAAGGAACCTATAAGCTATCTCATTAAGGCCAATCAACACTGGTAGCAGGAGAATGAAGAAACAGGTCCAGTTTTATGAAACTTATACTACACGATGATGTGTGCATCATATAAAGGGAATGATGAGCGAGAAAATAAACCATAAGATAATCAAATAAAACAAAAAATGAAATCAAAAAAGCAAAATGGACCTTTTGTCAATCAATTTTTGCTGTATTATTTACGAATGACAATGTAAATTGTCTTAATACATACAACACCAGAGTTACAAAACTTGCTTGCGTTCTTGTAACCTAAACAGTTAGAATATTAGGGTATTGTATGTTAATGTTGTTTATATTGTATTAGTAAGTTGTGATTGTCACTGGGCTGGGCTTGCACTAATTGTATTATACTTGTACCTTAATCTAGATCATTGGTATAAATACGGGGATAAGTTCATGTCATGTATCACAACGAACTACTCAGACTTTCTTTTGGGTTTTTTTAAAATAAAAATAAAATAAGAGAGAAGAGAGGAGAAATACAGAAGGGGAAGGATCAGGTATCCTCTAATAAAATACAAAAAACAAAGAAACAAGAACACTCAGAATGCAGCAAGGTTGACAAAATCTCACTTCAGATCAGAGATCTTGAAACAGCTATGGGCTAAAACCAAAGAAAGAATTATGAATATATCAATAAAGAGAGAGAGAACATTCATAAATGATGTCTGCTATAAATATAGTCCAGTTAGAGCTCGAACTTTGAAATGGGATTTTTCCATGGTTTTCACTTTTCAGTACAAACACAGAAGATGATGCAAAATGACAACAAAAATCCAGACTATAGAAGTGTTACTACTGGGAAATTGCATATTCTTTCTAAAATACCCAAGGTTTGTCTCCGCATTTATTCCAAAACAGGCACAAGTAGAAAGAGAGACCTATAGTTTCTCATGATTAACTCTCCTTTTCTGACACATTTTTCTTTTTCAATGTCAACAAGAAATAGGTTTAATTTACCCTTCATAATAATTAAAATGCCTGTAGCTCAGTAGTTAATTAATGTAATTTTTCTGATACCTTGGAGATTGCAAGCATTAATAAGCAAGCTAGTCAAAGAGATTAGTCACAGACTAGGTTGCACATGCAAAAGCACCAAATTATTTTAGTTTATTATCAAGAATCAATATGTAGCTGCCATTACCAGCAGACTTAACCATAGCGTGAGGGATACATAGAGCGCCTGCCAAACCCATGGTACTTACTAGAGTGGCATTGCTACATGAGATTAGGATGTTAGGATTACTGTACAATATTCAAATAATGAACAGGAATGGTTGTTAGCACTTGGCAGTAGTTTTTTGTCCTTTTCATCCTGTTATAAATTAAGCAACTACCAATAGGGGAAAAAATGATTAGGATAAGTAGTAATGTGTCTTTAGGTGTATCCATGGGTAGTCTATTTAAAGTTTTTTTCCTAACAGTGTAATGTTTCAATTGAGTAAAATTATTCCCTTGGGTTTCCATTCTAGTTGTCAGTGTGTGTACTATAGTACCTTGTGTTGTGTCAGTTTTAAATCTAAATTAATTTTTAGATTTTACAAGCTTCAGCCATCTCTTCACTCTTTCCAACCTTCCCTCCTAAAAAAACGAAATAAATATAGAAACGAATTACAAATTTTCAGATTCCTATCTACTCATGCAGATAAGTTGAGTAAAGAAAGATATTAACAAGAAGAATTTGGCAAGTTTTAATAACTCAAACTAACTGAGCTAGTCAAGTAAAACGAGGTGTCACGAACCAACTAACTCAAAAGCTTAAGCCATCATTATGTGAATGTGAAGATACATGAATGATGTTATATCTAATATGCAAGAGCCCTTTGAGCTTGAAGCATGGACAATGTAAAAGCACACCCTACCTTTTGCTGAAATTTAACTTTTATTAAGAAGAATAGGGGCATAAGGATCGAATTCTGGAACACATAGTCTTAGATGTTCTAATATCATGTCATAAACCAAACAACCCAAAAGCTTAAATTGTTGGGTGAATGCACATGAGTGGTTTCATATCTAAGATGAGGGCATGCAGCTGGCATGTGAAAACCTTAAATTAATTGCTTGCAGGTTGCGAAAGGGAAACATATAGAAAAACCAACAAAAAAGGTGTTAAAATAGCACCTGCACCCATGGTTCCAGGCTCTGTAAATGATGTTCTGCATGACCTTGCATTGAATCCCAAGCAATCTTATCTATCTGCATCAATTTTCTTCACAAATGATAAAATCCATGGAGGCCTTAATTAACATTCAAACTGTAAAGCATATATGACATCACTTCTTACACGTTCAAGTTGCAATTTGCTGAAATGGTCTGGAAATTTCTTAGATAGCAACACACAGATTCTAGGACAGTTGGGGAATACACCGGCTTTCCAAAACCCTTCTGAAAATACGTGATTGATGGGATCTGGATAATCCAAAAGTTGATTCAACCTATACATCTTAGCCATAAGACCATCTGCAACTTCAGTGAGTTGGACGACCCACTGCATGTTAAGACCCTTGTGGGATTGGGATGGCGTATTTCCCTGAGATTGTCCATCATCAGATAAATTCCTGGCACTGCTAGACGACAATGGAGATGTCGTTTCGGTACCAAGGTAATCTGTCCATCTAGATGGGCCATCCGACTCCCTTGTTCTCGCAGCTTTAGGTGACAAAGAATCCTGATTTGATAATTTTTGCCTTGACTTTGCCATGAACTAATGAGCAGTCTGCACATCAAGTTTTTCATAAATCAAGTTCAAGCATAATAACCAACACAAACTGATCTCCTAAGCATCTCTCACTCTACAAATTTCAATTCCATCATATTTATATTCAAGTACAAATCTAAGTCCAATTTAATTACCATAAAAAAGAACCTCTAAGAAACATTCTTAACTTTCAACCTTAGAATCTTCAAAATTATACATCCATTCAGTTCCCAAATACAAATGAACATGACGCTTCAGCGAAGTGCATTAATGAGTTGTAAGCATGAATTTTGTAGTTTGTAAGCAGAGCAAGTTATTATGATAGAAAAAAGAGAGGTAAAACCTAATTCCATATTTGGCACCTTATTTTCAATTTTCCTAAATAACGGTGATAAGATCAACAGCAGAATTACCAAAAACAGCGAGTGTAAAACAAATAAGGAATCAGACATTATCAGCAAAACAGCATAACCAAAAAGCAGAAGAAGCGTTTCTTTGCAAATCAAAATTCAAATTCAAAGGAACTCTCCCAAATCATAAACAAGAGAGAGAAAGAGAGTGCTCACAGTCTCAGTAGAGAGAGAAGGTTGAGTTTGAAGGACGGTTGAATTAGAAGGTTTCAGATCTAAGAGTAGGTGGTGCTTCGTGCTTCTTTGAATGCATATGAATGTGAATTGTGAAGAATGAATGATAAGTGAACGAAAATTGCAACGGCTGAAACTGCAATTTTCAGCGCAGAAATTATGGTTACTGGTTAGTGTTGTGTTAGCTTCTTCCTTTGTAATAAATAAATAATTTTCTATTTAAATAAAAAAGACAGATAAGTCATTTTCCTTTTCTATTTAGTTCTCACGCCACTTTCTTCGCTTTTACTTCTACACGACGTGCGTCTGCGTCCTCCCTTCCGTGTCCTAATACCTACTTTAGTCGTACCTTGGTATTTTTGTTTATATAAAAATATACAGTGAATACGATCATTCTTTTTTTTTTTTGGTGAATGTGAATACGATCATTCTAAATGCGGCTGGATCAGTATAAAAATAATAAATTTTATATTAAAATTTAATTTTTTGTATATTATTATAATTATTTGCATCATAATTGTTGATTAATTATTATTTTACAATAAATTATAATCATTAATTTCAACGGTTAAGATTTGATGTAAAATTTATTATTATTATATTCGTGTAAGTTAGTCTTATCCCTTCTAAATATTTTTTTTATGTTATATATAAATTGTAATATTCCAGGAAAAATAATAATAATAAAATTAATAATAATAAATAGTACAATAAATTAAGTATATCTTTTTTTTTGGTGAAAATTAAGTATATCTTTATGTGTGTTTTACGAAGTTAGATATATTGGTCTAGCATGATATTGATAATCTTTAATATTGATTATTATTTATTTGGTAATGTAAATAATTATTTTGTAACGATAAGTTATATCAATTGTGATAACCCAAGAAAGGATTATAGTAACAAAATTATATTTATCTGTATGAGTGTTTATAATATCAAATGCTTTGGATTAGAATAAGTCAGCATATCCTATAGAATGAAAATTTCTAGGAAAAGAAAAGAAGTCCTAAGAATAAAAAGGGAAAAATGATGTTTATGAAAAAAAAAAAAAGGAAAAAATGATTATTGGAAGAAAAGGGAAACAAATTCTTTAAGGAGACATTTGCAATAAAGCTCGTATCTTGAACTCAAAACTTCAATTATAAATAGAAACTTACTCATTTTAATCCAATCATTCTAATCCTAGTATCTCTCCATTTCTTTAGTCATTTTCTTCTCTTTCTTCTTAATTGAGATTTTATTTTATTTTTAATTATTATTTTTGGATACCAAACGATGTTTCCTAAATAGTTATTCTTCCAAAAAAAAAAAAAGTCATTAATCACGGATATAATTCTAATCCCTATATAATCTTAGGTTAGTTTTGTATGAAAAAGTTTATATCGTGATCCTGATGATATAATAGGTAATTTTTAAATTCAAATTACTACATGTGATGTTTAAAATATTTTTGGAAACTTTATTGGGAAAATAATAAGATTATTATTTTGGGGATAAATAAAGATGATGAATAATTTATTATATTTGATTAAATTATGTGTGAATAAATGTGGAAATTATGATACTCTTAAGCAAACTTTCCAAATATGTGATTTATGATTGAATTTGAAATTATGATATTGTTTAAAAAAACTTTCCAAATATGTGATTTATGATTGAATTTAAAATTGTGATATTCTTTAAGGAAACTTTCCAAATATGTGATTGAATTTGAAATTATGTATAATTGTGATTAATTAATATTGGGAATATAGCTTTTGGGATGATATCTCCTAAAATGATAAACACAATATTTAGGCTTTATGTGAAAATATGTTATTCTTCTCAAAATTATATTTGGCAGGATTTTCCGGGAAACTAATAGTAGCAACTTTGTGAAGAGATGTGCACACTAGAAAGATATTTTCACGATGGTAAATTTTGATTATATGTGACTCACAGGATTTCCTAGGTGGATTTTCCCGATCAATAATGATTTTCTTCCCACTAAATGAATTTAAATGTAATTAATAATGGAATTTCATACTTGATTTGATTGTGATGAATATTTGAGTTGTGATTATTATTTATATAATATTGTGATTGATGTTGAGCTGGATATATTGATTGATTTATTTATGATTATCCTTAATAAAATATATGATTGATGATTTAGTTGACATGCTGACAAAAATATTTATAAAAATTGTTAAAAATTTGGAAATACTACAGTTATGATTGAGAATTTTACAAAAAAAAAAAAAAATATCCCTTTTAATCTTATATAGAAATTGAGGAAATGAGATATTATTTTTTGTGAGTATAAGAAAATAACATACGTAAAATTTACCTTTTTATGCAATAATGTTGGGCTTTTTGACTCTTTTACCCCTCATTAATTAATTAATAATTAATTTGTCCCTCTCCCAGAACTATCCACCATCTGAAGTTTAATCGATTAAAAAACCATCTTGATCGATTAAATTTCGGAGAGATTTAATCGACTAAATCTTCACCTTAATCGACCGAAGGGGGTAGGATGGTGGATAGAGGAGCAAATTGGTTATTAATTAATTAATGAAGGGGAAAAGGATAAAAAACCAATAATGCTAATTGATTTGAATATTTTTTTTTACATTATTTGCCTGTATATGTATTTATTTATGCATACAAGTGAAAAAAACACATTTAACTGCTATAAAATGTATATTTCTTGTTATAAAAAAATGTATATTTCTAGGAAATAAACTTAAATAAAATATTTTTTGTGTTTACAGTGTTGTTTTTTTTTAATAAAAAGATAATATTTTTTTTGTTTTTTAACACTTCAATTATGAATCTCTTTTTTTTTTTTTAAAGAAAATGATGATGATGAGATGACTAAAAAGTAATGGATTTGTATTACAAAAAAAAAAAAAAAGTAATGGATTTTGCTATCACTTCAATTGATTATGTGCATAAATTTTCACTACTGTAATATTGAGGACTCACTTGAACATTTATAAAAATTAAAAATATGTTTCCAAAGCAAATCACAAACTTATAATTTATCTGCTTATATTTATTAATTTCGTTTATTTCTTTACTTTTAATATCACGAGTCCATATATTTTAAATTTTATTACGAGAGTATATACTACAATATACTAATAAAATTGTATTCTATAATTGGACATCTAAACTGCATAGTCAAGTTTTTTTTTTTATTATTTTATTTAAAATTTTAAGCATCCATTAACTTTAAATTTCATCAAACGATATAAACTTTGAAATTTTTTAAATTTATGTGTATGGTAAAGTTTTGCAAGCTTGGTTTAGCTTTCTAATCATAAAATTATAGTTTACAAAAAAATTATAAGAAATAAATCTGTCAAAATCATAATTTGATCCTTTCTTAAAAAATAATATACATATTATAATGTTATTAAACAATAAAATTATAAATACATTACATTTTTGTCTTATTTCAGAAATTATTAATTTATTACATTACATTTTAAAATAAGTTAGTAAAAAACTACTTCTAATAATAATATTAAATCACATTTACATTATCAATTATTATTTTGAACAAATACTTTTCATTATTTATAATTTGAATTTCACGTGAATGAACTTTTATATTAAGATCGTATTTTATGTTCATAATAATAATAATAATAGTGGTGGTGGTTCGTAAGGATTAAAAAAAAAAACTCTATTATATATAGGCTCCATAATTAGGTTGCATAGACGTCATAAATATATCACCATATATCAACAAAGCTATGATGGTTAAAAAGATTGTAATAACTGTATAAGAGAGAGAGAGAGTGTGAGTAATAAGTAATAACCACGCCATTGCATCCTAGTGACATCCACAGTACGAGGTATGCATATATTATTGATGGGTCATAGAATTGTTGTTCTACAAAATTTAATTTAAAGGGTTTACATAAAATAATTTAACATCTTTTTGAAAAAATTATGCTTCTTACAATGTTTTGTACATATGAAAAAAAAATCTGGCACGTAAAACGAATCTCTATAACATAACACAAATATTTTTCCTACAACAAATATTTTTCCTACGACATAACTCTTATAAAACCCTAATTAAAAATACATAAAATAACCATCTTTTTGCTTCATTATGCTTCTGCCAAGTAACTGATACATATGATACGGGTGATCTCTCCATATATAGTATTTAGTAAATGAAAAGGTGTAGTAGGTGGAGGCATTTGTAGAACAATAATGATGTAGGGTCACATAACATGTGTATTTTTAATACAGATATATCTAATTATGAATCATTGGGTACTACTGCCTATTGGGACACTAGCAATTAGTGGGATTGGAAACATTGATACTTTGAAGCAAAGTGCTGTATCTTTGAAGCATTTATTTTCGTCCCTTATTAACATACTTAGCGTACACATTAAGCCACCATCATTTCATTTCTTAATCTGAAGTTATTTTTCTGTGTGTATATATGTAGAATATTTAGCCAGTTTAGTTTGACCTAATTTATCGTTTAAATGTTTAATTTATTATCACTTATATATTGCTGTCTTCATTTAAATTTTTAAAAGTGAGATTATGAAAAAAAATTGTTCTTAAATGTTTTGTTTTTGTCTATTCTATTATTTTCGATATATGTATTAAAATATGAGAAATAATATACTTACAACCTATTTTCATTTATAACTATATATTAACTATTGATTTCTGTCAATCTGATGCTTATAATTTATTGAGAATTAAAGATTAATTAACAAATATGATCCAATATATTATAATCATTATATTGATGGAAATCAACGGTTAAGATATAATTACAAGAGTTTGTAAACAAAACAGGTTGTAAGTATAACATTTTTATTAAAATATTATATAAAAATATATATATAATAAATACACATGAAATGAAGATTGATATTATTTAAGATTTTACTCTATAATTTATGAACTTGTTTTATTTTTTAATAGCTAAAATATGTAGAAGGCTGCAGACTGTAGTAACCTAATTAATTTGTACTTTAACCTAATGCAATTTATTCTATTTGCATATATGACAGAAAATAACTTTGGTCAGCAATTTGATGACGGAAAGCAATCAATTTAAATGAAGTGAAAAGCAATCCATCGGAGGAAGGCAAAATGTGGCTGCCAAATCACAAAGAAGATACAACATTTAGATTTAGTTAAATAATATCATCTTTTGTTAAATTAGATTTTAATCAAATGTTACTAGAAGTGAATTTGATGTATCCAAAATAAATAAAGTGATTTTCAAATTATACTAACATTACTAGAAATTCTCAATTTGAGAATATGGCAACAGATAGATGAATTTATCACAAAAAATAATACTAAAAATTCCTTTATATTCATTATTTTTGAGAAAGTGCCCGTACTCATAATAATTAGTGGTTGATATCTAGTTAGGTATTCTTTAAAAAAAAAAAAAAACGTACTTTATTTATCTTTTAAGTATAATACATAATTAAATATTAACTACTAATTATTAAAGAGTATTCGTACCAACGAAAGAAGAAAATATACCATATAAATCTTCAATTACATTACATATAAAGACAATACTTTTGCGTCCTAGCAACATTCGTAGTATTTCAAAGAAAAGAAATGTATGAGTTAGTTGTTCAGGTAAAATGAAAAAGGAAGTCTCACTGTCTGAACTCTGAAAGCTTCAATACCTACTTCTTTTTATAGTAGTATTACTGATATTGTTTTCAATTCTCTTTTTACTAATTTATTGGACAACTAGAAAAAAGGGTAGCAGTTGATCAATCGTAAGTACGGATACACATTCTTCTAATATATTCACAATCATAGCTATTTAATAATGTACAAAAAAGAGAAGAACAGTTAATAGCAGTGGTTGAAAGTTGAAACGAGTGTTTTTCTTATATAAATTGCCACTCTTCTTGGAATAAAGAACACAAGTATAAGTCAGTATGACAAGTGGCGTTTTAGTTTAGTTAAAACAATGGATCAGTGTTTCAAATAAAAAATAAGACCAATCATAACATGAAAATGGTTTACAATCTTAGCCGAGTAACAAATGACTCGTTATTTCATCTTAGTAAAACGTTTTGCTGGAGGATCAAAAGTCCAAAAATTTTAGTGGGAAATGGATTAAATAAAGAGGATTGAAAAAGTAGTTAGGTTTGTTAAAGAGAAGTAAGAGAATATAACAGCATAACAGTAAAGATGAGTTTATATAATTCTTTTCTACATTTGAATCTCTGCGTCTCACAAGTTTTACTCATAAAAGCAATTAAGTCCATATAGTTGTAATTAATACTCTAATTGCTATGCACTAAAGACAACTGGATTTAAATCAAGGACTTCCTCTGGCCAATCCTTTTAGGGGATGGGGTAGGAGTTTTCTATTGAGATACCCATGCAAACGAGATTTGTGTTCTAAGTTGTCTATGTTTAGTACAAATTTTTAAAAAATTTATCCAGTAAACTGATTTGCCAATCATTTCTCGTTTCTTTGAAAATTGTGCTGAAAATCACTGTTTAAAAATACCACTTCGAATTTGGTATTTTGATATTACAGGCAAAATGAAAAAAGAAATGCGAAGTAGATGATGAAAATAACCCTCTTCTAACCCTATTCGTGTATTATGCAATATTATTTAATCAAGAGTTGCTTTCATAATTTCGCCTCATTTTTCTAGTAATATTTAACCTTCAACTAAATATAGACTTAGGAAACTTAAACCAAACCAATTTTCACGGGGCCTACCAAAAAATTTCTTTTAACTTTCCTGAATAAATTTTCCAACCATATTCCCAATAATTATAATTACCTGAGAAAAATAATTTTCTCCTCTAATAAAAGTCCCCTTAAAAGTAACAATTACATGGACATGAGACAGACCGGTCAACTTCTACAAACAAGCAAAATCACACATAAGTCTATGAACGACAAAACACATACAAAAAATAAAGAAATTTTTCCGTAATACAATTTATGGCTGAGCTTAAACTTGATTTGATAGTTGATATTCAATCACTCTGTCCGAAGCTACAGTGTGTATAATTTGATATAATATACTAAGTAACCAGACAACAAAAACATAAGTCTCTTCAAACAAGCAATCGTGTCTCGAATAGTCGAATGTACCTACTCGTTGGATAAATGAAAGGATTGAATATAGATTAATATATCAAAACTTACGATAAGTAATCCGCATTAAAACAAATGCAAAGATATCTTTTTTTTTTTTTTTTTTTTGATACTCAATGCAAAGATATCTTTAATGAACGACAAAGCTAAAATTCAAACTTATATGGTGAACTTAACAACTTATAATGCACTTCCCTTCCGTAATTAACCACTTTAGGTTTGATCAATTAATATATTAATCTAGTTAGAACCACTCCAGCAACCGAAACTGCACTTTGAAGAGCACACCTTGCAACTCGACTAGGATCTGCTACTCCAGCATTTAAAAGATGCACACTTTGGAAAACTACTAGCAACCCCAAGCCACGCACAGCGATGTTGAGGACGCCCTTCTGGACCAAACATGGTGTTTCTAGAAACCTATTATAGGAACATTTTTTGGGTTTTAAAATGAAAAGAAATGACAAGTAAAATTCAGAATTTAAACCATAAGTTTGAAGTCATAGCACCAAACTAGCCATCAATCTAGAGAAATCGAGGAAATTTATTAGATGGAAGCAGTATAGGGAAACTCACGGGTGTGAGATTGAGATTCTGATTGTAGAAATTCAGCTTCCTAAGATTACAATGCTTTGAAAGTAGGTATTCCAATTCATCTACACATCTGCATCAAAAGAGAACCACGATATCATAAATAACTCTTCCAAGTTTTATATATTATGAGAGAAAGAGATAGAGAGAGAGAGAGAGAGAGAGAGAGAGAGAGAGATTGTCATCAAGCACTGACCCTAATGTTGAGCTCTGGTGAATGTTTCTAAACACACATTGCAAGTGAGTAATACATAACACAAGCTAAAATCCCAAAACCCAACACTACATGAAGACCCAGTAGTAGAAATATATATAAAAAAAAAAAAAGGGTTTTGCTTTTCCATCAGTGGTGTGAGCAGTTTCCGGTTGCAGATACAGTTACCAAGAAATATATATAAAAGAATTTCATAAAAGAGAAGATAGTACAAAACAGTAGGTCAAGACATCCTCCTAGGCCTAGCACAACAAAAGGTCAGGGATCCATCCCCATGAATATCTAACAAACTAACAGTCTAGGAGGCTATAAAATCAACTCAATCAAATATAAGGTATAAAGAAAGAAATCTCCAGCAAATGATCTAGCATTATGTTCCTCCTTGTGAAATTAAATTCATCAGCATAAAATTTACTCTTTATTGATTGGTTTATGTAGTCTGTATAGGAGGTCAGAAGATAAATCAATGGACCCCCAAACTAGGAAATAGATTGATAAAGGGAAAGCACTGAGCACGGCAGGAAGGCTGCAAATCTGAAGATTGAAAAGACTGATGTGCCAGCAAATCCTTTATCCTCTTTCCTTTTATGTTTCTATTCTAAACATAAAAGAAAAAAAATAATACCCAGAGAAAATGCGATTAAAAAAGTCCCATGATATTTCTTCCCAAAAACAAAAAATCTCCGCACCTTTAGAAACTCAAAGATTAAACATTTGATTATTGAATTATTCACAAGAGTATCAGAATAGCACTGCAAAGAAAATTAAAATCAGGATGAAAACCTGGACCAATTGTATGCAGCATTCCCCTCTGACAGTAAGCCTTCTTTACCAGTGGAAATTGTAGCTTTCTCCAAGTGCCCAAGGTTTATAGACGAACGTGTAGACGTGACTATCACTAAAATTGATAGCCAATCCTTCCGAAAATCCTGAAAACAGGATTAGTAAGTGTTGAGTGCACTCAAACATAAGATTGAAAAATAAAGAAAAACAAGAAACTAAGATTCTAACACTAAAAGAACTATAATGAACACACAATACAATCTTTGCATGCATCAGCACACTAGCTCAATGCAAGTACATTTATATCAATGTTCATGACGAACTGTAATATGTCCAAAATGCATGCATTTCCTATGTTTAAGATCTTAGAAAATGGCCTGTATGGATGTCTCACATACCGAAAGATCACAAGTCATAGCAGATATATTTTCACCCTGTGGTTTCGGTAAGTTTTCAAAGTGGTGGACAATCTGCTGAAGAAGTCCTTTCAAGCTACCATCTATGTCAAGAGCCACCATTCCAGGGGTTCCCAGTAAGAACCGGATTCTCACAGCACAGGATGAAAGATATGACAATGAGTAACCCTGAATTGCTGCAATCAAATGAAACAACATTTAACACCCAAAACATCAACACAAAAAACATACAAAAGGGACAAGAAACAAAAGTGTAGTAACGAAGGGTCTGTTTGATTACTGTGTTTGAAAACAAAAATGAAAACAGCTTTTTGCTTTCAAAAAATAAAACACAAAAATCTATTTGAGTGCTTAATTTTTATCTTATTGTTTTCAAATTTTTTGTTCTCCATAATCTAGTAGAAAATTGATAACACACTTTAATCGTTTCTGTTTTGTTAACTTGTATTCATGGATACACTACTCTCACTTCAAACCAACACCCACACCCACACCATTGCCACCACAGCCCGAGCATATTAAGCTTTCAAAACTTATTCTCAAGACAATTGATCAAATTGGTTTTTGATACTTTTATTTTGTGAAATGATTCAATGAAATAATTCCTAGAAAAAAAAAAAAAAAAAAAAAAAACCAAAGAAGCCCAAACTCTTGCACATCAAGCACACAAAAAATCGACTATAATAAGAAAGCAAAACAATCATATTTTCATTTGAAGCAGGGATCATTTATCAATAACAATCGGGCTGTCCAGGAATTGTATTCATCAACCCATATATCTTTCCTATTCCACAGCTCCAATACCAGAGATTTATCCCAATTTCTAGCATACAGAACTGATGACTCTTGAGCAGTAGCAAAAGGCTCGACAAAAGAAAATAGTCCCAATTTTTTGATAATTTTGCAATGTATAAAGTCAATCTAACCTGCAATGTATTTGCGCACCAAACAACATATATGGTCCATTCCATCTGATAGAAATCCAATAGTATCCTGTAAACATGATCATGAAATTTGAAGGCAACTTAATCACCTGATCAATTGATTCAAGCAATGGACTAAAAGAAAATTAGAAAACATGTTACAAACAACGCAGCCCTTTACCAAACAAGTTACCAAATTAGGCATTTTTCTAACTGTAAAGAACCAATTCAACCCAAAAACTTGAGCTGTTAGGTGAGGCTACATTAATGATTTTATATATCTCAACATGCCCCCTCACACGAGAGCCCACTAGGCTTGAAGGGTGGACAATGCACAGGCCCACCTACATGTGCGAACAAAGAAATTCCACTTGAAAGAAAGTGGGGGGCGGCGAGGATCGAACCCGGGACACAAGGCTTTGATACTATGTAAAGAATCAATTCAACCCAAAAGCTTAAGCTGTTGAGTGAGGCTACATTAATGATTTTATGTATCTCAACACTAACTATTTAATATTTACCAACAATCATGCATTTCTGCCAAATGACATTTTTTGCCATATGATGCAATTCCCACAACAAAATTGATTCTTCCCCCTTTCTCCTTCTCCATCACATGTAGTCCATCCTCTCTCTCTCTCACTCTCTCACCATTGACACCCCCTATCTCCCCAGGTCCTCCTTTTCTGGCCAATTTAGGACATTCCCAGCCATTTTCTACACCCTTGAGTGCTATCAATGTATTCAATGTTGATTGCGCTAGTCCACACAATCAACATGGAAAAATTAAATAAAACTTAATCATGTAATTAAAAAGGTAGTATATTCATAAATAGTTTTCGAAAGACCAAATTTGGTAATTTGCTTGAAAAGAGCATTAGGTGAAAAGGGCTAATAAAAGAATAAAGAAATTCATGCTTACTACGTCCACTGCTACCACCCGAGCAGTTTTGGATTTTGATGATGCAAATCCCACATGTTGGAAATACCAGATCACTTCACATTGTGCTAAAGCCAAGGCAGAAAACACCATCTGCAGGAAAGATTACACATCTCATAGGCAAGTTATTTTAAAAAGTTGAAGATACATGAAAACATAAAATTACACAACCAATTCCAAAGCTATAAAACAAGAATAGTATTGTGCTCAAATTCCCAGGAAATAGAAAAATAATTTTATTTACCACATTGAGCCCACTGAAGAAAAAATAAGAATGTTTACGAAGCTTATTAGTTTAAAACACAAACACTACCTTTTATGTACATCTACATATGCATCGCAACCAGCAAAAGCTGAACTGTAAGAAAACAGAACTGTTGACAAACTATTTGGGCTTGGTCCATTCGGTTTGTTTCATTTATAAATGAATGGGCTTGAGTATAAGATTAGGCTTGTTTGGCTCTCAAACAGCTTGGTTAAGAATAAGGGAATATCTTTTTTTATATATTATTTAGTATATATTTTTTCATTAGATAACTCCGCCCATGTGTGCTTGCATGCATGGTCTGTCCCAAGCCAGGATAAAGGAGGAGGGTTGGCGTCAGGTTTTGTGAACCGGCCGTAAAAACAGCTGTATTTTTATGTGATGAACCTATATGATTTTTCGTTGGGGCGTGCCCTTCATAGCGACGCATTGCATCGGGCCCCGGGTGTAGCGAAAAATGGGCTAGGGTCCTTGCCACAAGGCAAGGCGCTGCATCGAGCCCGGGGTGTAGTGAGAAGTGGGCTAGGGTCCTTGCCCCAAGGCAAGGCGCCAGGTCTTCACCCGGATTTGGTGAGAAGTATGCCAGGGTCCCAACACGCAGATGGGCGAGCGTGGCTGGCAAGCACAGCCAAGGGGTTAAGGATGAGATTGGGCAGCTGGAACATAGGAACCTTAACGGGTAAATTGGGGCCTGATGGTGTCCCTATTGAAGTGTGGAGAGGCCTAGGGGATGTGGCAATAAAATGGTTGACCAATCTTTTCAATAAGATTCTCCAGACAAATAAGATGCCTGATGCTTGGAGGAGAAGTATGATTGTGCCTATCTACAAAAACAAGGGAGATATACAGAATTGTTGAAACTATAGAGGTATTAAGCTAATGAGTCATACAATGAAGTTGTGGGAGAGGGTTATTGAACATCGCTTGAGGAGAGATACCAAGGTTTCTGTAAATCAATTTGGATTTATGCCAGGAAGATGTACCATGGAAGCCATTTTCTTGATGCGACAACTTATGGAAAGATATCGAGAAAAGAAGAAGGACTTGCATATGGTGTTCATAGACCTTGAGAAAGCATACGATAGGGTTCCAAGGAAAGTTTTATGGTGGGTTCTGGAGAAGAAAAAGGTTCCATCAAAGTATGTAAAGGCAATCCAGGATATGTATGATAGGGCTACTACATGTGTAAAAGCTTGTAACGGAACATCAAGTTATTTTCCTATCACAGTTGGTGTACACCAAGGGTCGGCTCTAAGTCCTTATCTCTTTGCCTTAGTTATGGATGAACTAACAAAAGATATTCAAGAGTAAGTGCCATGGTGTATGCTTTTTGCAGACGATATTGTGCTTATTGATGAGAGTTAGGAGGGTGTTAATAGAAAACTTGAATTGTGGAGAAGCACATTGGAATCCAAAGGATTCACATTAAGTCGAAGCATATCTGAAGTGTGAGTTTTCTCTGGTACAAGATGGGGACCAAGAGCCCATGCATTTAAGTGGTCAAGAGGTACCCAAAAAAGATGCTTTTAAATACTTGGGCTCCATTTTACAAAAATGTGGAGAGATTGATGAGGATGTAAATCACAGAATCAGAGCAGGGTGGATGAAATGGTGCAGTGCATCTGGGTTTTTGTGTGACCGCAAAATCCCCCTTAAGTTAAAAGGAAAATTCTATAAAACGGCAGTAAGACCGGCAATGCTATATGGAGCGGAATGCTGGCCAGCACATAGGCAACATGAGCATAAGATGGGAGTAGCAGATATGAGGATGTTAAGGTGGATGTGTGGTTACACAAGCATGGATAAGATAAAAAATGAAGATATTCGACGAAAGGTCGGAGTAGTACCGGTAGCCGAGAAGATGAGAGAACATAGATTGAGGTGGTTTGGGCACGTGATGAGAAGGTCCCTGGATGCTCATGTAAGAACAGAAGTTTGCTACCAAGAGCTCAACACAAAAAGAGGCAGAGGTCGGCCGAAACTTACTTGGGGAAAGGTAGTAAAACAAGATTTAATGGAGTGGGATATAGATTGGCGGATAGTATGTCTTAGAACGGAATGGAGAAAAGCTATTAGTATGGTGGAGGGTTAAACCCGTTGTTATTCCAATGTTCCAGATGGTCCCTTTTTAGTCCTTTTCCCCTTCATTTCCCCCACTTCTTCTTGTCCCTTTCTTTTTTACTTTTATTTATTTTTATATACTTATATATATATATATATATATATATATATTATTATTATTATTATTTTTATTTTTATTTTTATTTTATATTTTATTTTATTTTTATTTTATTTTATTTTCAACCATTTTACATCTTTCATGTGGGTTCATCTACCACCGACCCCAATTAATTTGGGAAAAAGGTGATGTTGATGTTGATGTTGATATTTTTTCATTAGATATGTGGATTATTTGTCATTTTCAATGACAAATTGATTAAGCAATTATAATTGCACTCTATGGTTCATATTGTATTTCACACCAATCATTACTGAAATGTAAATAAGAGAGGATGGAATTTATATTGATTTGGGAAAAAACTTTTTTTTATTTATGCTTCTCATCACAAGTAAATGTGGGACTTCAACAAACTACTGACAGAAAAAAATTAAGTTATATATATGCTCTTCATCACTGGTAAAGAGGGACTTTATTATTTTATTCATAAAAAAATAGGAATGATAACTTTTGCTCAATTTCACCTTACGACCATAAAATCTAAAAACCAGCAACAAAGATAAGGTATGAACTGAAGGAGAATTGACACCATCATCAGACAACAAACAAAAGTTTCAGCAGCAAATTGCAAATAGAAACTACATAAGCATTATAGCAAGAATTAAAAATAAAAAAAAAATCACTCCCCAATTAAACCCGACTAGCGAGTGTGAGGTGAGGGAAATCCTTGTACACAGCTTTACCCTTGCTACTAATTGCAAAAAGGTTGTTTCCCAGATTTAAACCCGTGTCCTTTCAGTCACAAAGGAACGGTTTTACCACTGCTCCGGTTCGCCCTCTTTTAAGCATTATAGCAAGAATATTCCAATAAAAATTTGAACATTACAAAATTAAAGATTTATCTGTAAAATATTTTTGTTTAGGAACAATTAACAACTTGGTTAATTAAGTTAATTATCAGTTGCTAATTAACCACCCTTTGAACATTATTAACCAATTGAGTGATTATTGTACTTAACTAGAAGTATTTTTCTAGAGTTCTTTTCTTGTAAATTTTCCAGAGATTTCGAGTCTTACTTAATGATAGGAAACAACGGAAGGGATGTAATCAAATGTACTCTTGTATAAGTGAAGCTAGAATATATATAAGTGAAAAGATAACAAAAGTTTCAACATCGAATGTCAGATACACCATTTATTCACACTTCAAAAATGCCAAAGGAAAGACACCTGAATGTTAGGCGCCAACAGACTGGGCTGATCAGTAAAAAACAGCACCATTCTCCCAATCTCTTGTTTCAGCAAAATCCTCCTTTCACGATGTATAGCATCACAAGATAACATTGCCTGCTCATGCACTTCACTGAAAAATTCAATCACTTTTGTGATTAGAACTATCAATTGTAATAACAGCATGAACATTTTTTCAAAAAAAGACAAAAGTATAAGGAACACCTAAGGTCAAGATTTAAAAAGTGAGGATGAAATATCCTTAAAATAACAAACCACAGCAAAAGAAGAACACACACACACACACACACAAGTGGAAAAGTTGCAAGAGTACTTTCATGTAACATGTCATTAGTCAAGGCCCATATTGCGTGAATCTCATCACAGCCCAAGATTCCAGCTAAATCGAAATCTCGTGATCTGCGGTTGTTTCCTTATCTCGAGAATCAAATTCAATTTTAATTTCTAAGATCAATCAGAATAATGTTTATATCATTGATCAATCAGAATAATTTGTTTTTATCATCATTTATATCATTTCCTGATTTTGGGTGATTAGGCGATAATTTTGGGATTGAATGACCGATTATGATGTGGTCTTCTTCCCTATATGTATACCCCCGTTTTATGTCCAAAATATGAGAAAAAATAAAGCTTCAACCTTGCTTCTCTCCAATTATTTTACTCTATTTCTTTATAACAATACAGCAAGTTTTCCTTCAGCAAAAGAGAAGAATATTTTATTCTTTACAGTTGCCTCTTTGAATTTGAAAGGCCATCGCCCAACATGGAGGCGGACATTTATGAGAAGGGACTAAATTGATAGTTGGGTGATGGATTGGCTTGGATCTCTCCATGAAGCCACATTCATGTGCAGGTAAGTGGCGTATCCATGTCCCATGAGGTGCACAAAACGAGTGCAGCTATAGCACCACTTTTGGTCTTGGGTTACAATAAATACAGAAACTCATACACAGGAAGTACAAATTTTGGGATGATTCAAAAGCGGTTAACCAGTGAACTGAACTTAAAAATGGAGTATGTTACAACCCCACGCATAAAAGTATATTCTAGGCGCAAGAGTAAAGGATTAATTCTGACCAATGTTGAGTCAGCAAAGTGAGTGGAAAGTTCACCTATTCTATTGAGGTTAGTTATGGGTGTTGCTGGAAGGCAGAGGGAAGGATATATGGCAAGAGAGGGTGCGGGTGACATCAGTTTTTCAAACCACTTGGTCACACCCCTAGCAACATCCCCCAGAAAATAAAAAATAACCAAACTCCATTGAGAGGCTACGAAAACCATTGAATGCTATACAATAACACATTCCATGTTGTCAAGTCCAAAGCCTCTCAGATCCTAAGATGAAAAAGCAATCCAAGAACTGAAAAATGATACACTTCATCAATTTCTTATGCACACCAGTTACCTAATGGGTTTTAGGCCTTAGAGATACTATACTAGACATTTTGCTATTTCTTTTATTCTATCATATTAGAATTTAAGAAGGTGCATAAATAATCAAGGCATGTCCAATACCTGGACAGGAATTTAGAAGTAATACTATTTTTTTTGTTTTAAGTTTTTTCTAAGTTATAATGCAAAACTGCTTTCACAATTATTCCCAGACAATTCAGAAATCAGACACCAAATCACTGAAAGTAGCAACCTGAATAATCATGGACAAACAACTAGTTTGACTATCTTGGCCTCATTTTTTCTCTCTGATACATAACAATAGCAATATTTAAACAGGAATTTTGAATATACCTTATCATCTTCTCAACCTGCTTGGCAATATTATACTCCAAATCTGCATCTTTTTGCTTTCTACGTCCTGACTTGGCCATCTTCTTATATTCTAATATTTGAGGTAGAACATACAGCTGGTAATACTCGTGCAAAAGTATGTACTGTACGTTGATGATTAGAAAATTGTCAACTACTGCAGTTAAAAGACACTGTTCCAAGGTTGATAGACAAAATTTACCTCATCTCTGAATAACGTGAGGATTAAATTCTCCTTCAACAAAACCTGAAATGCCATGAGCAAACATAATTTAGGAAGTAAACTTAGTATAATTAATAATCCACACATAATTTCAGTATAAAATCTTATTTTAATTATCACAACACTTGGATGACTAGTAGGAAAGAGTATCACTTTTGTCTGAAATAAAAGAGAATTGCAAATTCAGAGGCTCCAATTGAACCAATTAGTAGAAGAATATTAGACCTCAAGAACAAAGACTTTATGCTACTATTTACCCTGTTTCATAATTGATAGTGTATGTCAACCTCCGTACCGCCTGAATGCCTCACACAGGCACTTGTCTAGACACCAAATAATACTCCATTTATATTACCTAATAAAGCCAAGCTTGGCTATTCTTTAGCATACTAGTCAAACATCGTTCTTTCTCAGAAGCATTAAGCTCAACTTACAGTCTTTTAAAGAATTAGATTAACATTTTAATGATTCTTTCATCTGGAACTAAGAACATGCTTCTGCCTCAAAAAGATATATAATCTGATGTGGAGCTTCCAATTCCAGATTCTCCCTCTCTTTTGCTTTTATTGGGAAACTATTTTCTGTTTTTTTGTTTTGCATTTAATTATATTGAATTACACCCGAGACAAGAAAGAACAATACTCCTTACTGTTTTATTCAACCTTCAGTATCATTAGTACATGCATAAAGAGAACATAACTGCATAAGAAATAGGACCAAAGATGGGTCCCTTTTCCATATCTTTATCTACTACTAAGAGTAACATAAATCCTTGGGCATATATTTTATGGTTTAAACATTTTAGAGAATACGCCATCCAAAATTGTATTAAAGCTTTCTTGTTTAAAAGTCTCAATAATTATATCAACATGCTTGTGTTTTTGCCTCAATGAACCCACACAATTCCAGTACACTTATGTGGTGAAATCAAATAGAAACTTGAAATATAGGTAAATGACTACAGTAATACAAGCACGGATTATACCAAAGCAATATCAATGCTAGCGACACGACGCAGCTCCTCAGGGCAGACAAGATACCCAAATAACACCCATTCTCGATATGCAGTTACATTTGCTAGATCTTGTGCTCTCTGCAGGGTTGAATGAGAAAAGGAATTCAGTGCAGTTATAGTGCACAGTTACCTATTCAAGAAGTAAATATCAATATGGTTATAAACAAAAATTAACATTACCAGGGGATGAGCGGAGTTTGTGAGTATGTCTGGATACTGAGGATGATATGGACTTAAAAATACCTCATTTCTAAGTTTTCTTGTGTCTGTTGATAAAAATATAATAGGGCCCACAGCCTCTAATACCTGAAAAAGGATAACAAAACCTTCAATGGCAATATATTAACAAGTCGCCAAATACAGTAATTCACCCATAAAGGAAATTAACTAAAAAATCCATTCATTACATAAAAGGATATCATGTGTACTGGGTAATTTAAAAACAGAGCTAAGAGGTTCAATCTTTTTTTGTTGCAGTAAAGGACATTTTTTTGTTCATTTCAAAAAATTATGAGTAACAGGTTATGTTGGTTTATCATGCACAAAAATCGTTATGGATCTGGAAGCAGAAACCATTAGATGGAAGAACAGGAATTGTTTTATAGTATCTCTAACATTAATAGCAGAGTTCATGGAAAGCTATTTGTAAGCAATGGTAGATTCCTGCGTAGATGGTTGTACTCCAATTACACGAGACATGACTCAGAAAACAAATGCTCAGTTCTATCCCAAAGCAAATGAAGTGATATAACTTAATTATCCAACATTATAGTATCGTCCTCAAGCATATGCACCAAAGTACCACAACCAGTCATCTCCATAAAAGTATGTCCTTTCAATTAATTCCACAAGATTTAAGACTGATGGAACCCAAAATGATCACAGAAATTATAGAAACAATGGAGGCATAGCCTCTTTTTACAAACACTAATACCAGAAAAATACACCAAAAGACCCCAACTCACCCTCAAAGCCAACAACCCTAGGCTTCAAGAGATCCCTATATTCCCCACTAAACCAATACTGAATTCATGTCTATCTCACTACACACACACTCTCCTTTTATTCACTCATCTAAGAATATTCTAGAAAATATCCTAACCAAATTATTGAAAAGGTTTCTGTATGTTGATTATTGAATAATTTACATGAGGAATGAGGAGTATTTATACAAGGAAAAAGTAGCTAAACATGACTTAGCTATGACTCACCAAACCTAATTATAATTAATTCTAATTAATCACAATCAATCCTAATTAATAAAATAACGGATTCTAATTAATCACAATCAATCCTAATTAATAGGAAATAAAATAACGGAAAAAATATTTGAATTTTAATTTTCTACACTCCCCCTCAAGTTGGGAGGTAAATGTTGATCATTCCCAACTTGCCAATCAAGTTTTCGAATGCTGGACGGTGTAGGTCCTTGGTAAGGATATCTGCAGTTTGCTCTTTGGTTGGAACATATATCATACGCACACTTCCATCATCTAATTTTTCTTTGATGAAGTGACGATCAACTTCCACGTGCTTTGTTTGATCATGATGCACAGGATTTTGAGCAATGCTAACAGCTGCCTTGTTGTCACAATATAGTTTTATTGGTAGGGAATATGAAATCTTCAACTCTTGAAGAAGTCTTCTCAACCAGATTCCTTCACAAACTCCATGAGCTAAAGCTCGAAATTCTGCTTCAGCACTACTTCTTGCAACCACTGTTTGCTTTTTGCTTCTCCAAGTAACAAGATTTCCCCATACATAGGTGCAATAGCCTGAGGTAGATCTCCTGTCTACTGATGAGCCTGCCCAATCTGCATCAGTGTAGATTTCATTTGTCCTTTTATACCCCTTTTTAAATAATAATCCTCTTCCTGGAGTGTTCTTGAGGTATCTAAGCACCCTATAGACTGCACTAAGATGCTTTTCCTTGGGTGTGTGCATGACTTGACTAATCATACTCACTGCAAAGGCAATGTCAGGACGTGTATGAGATAAGTAAATTAGTTTACCAACCAATCGCTGATATTGTTCTTTATCCACCTCATTCCCATCTTCAATACCTAACTTGGTATTAGGTTCCACGAGTGTCTCAGCAGGTTTACACCCTAACATTCCTGTTTCCAACAAAAGATCTAGAACATATTTCTTTTGTATAAGAGTGATGCCTGTTTTGCTCCTAGCAACTTCCATACCAAGAAAATATTTGAGAGTGCCAAGATCTTTGAGTTCAAATTGAGCTGCTAGATATTTCTTCACGATGTTCAATTCCTCAATATCATCAGATGTAAGAATTATATCATCTACATATACAATAAGATAGCAATTTTACCATCCTTAGAGTGTTTGTAGAAGAGAGTATGATCAGTCTGTGCTTGAATGAAGCCTCTTCTTTTGACTGCTTGTGTGAATTTGTCGAACCATTCTCTAGGAGACTGTTTCAATCCATATAGAGATTTTTTTAGTTTACACACTGATCCATTTCCCTTTTCAAAACAAGGTGGAGGATCCATATAGACTTCTTCATGTAAGTCACCATTTAGAAATGCATTCTTCACGTCTAAGTGTTGCACAGGCCAATCTAGGTTGGCAGCAAGAGATAAGAGAACTCGGATGGTATTGACTTTAGCAACTGGAGCAAAAGTCTCATGATAATCTATCCCATGAGTCTGCGTGAAACCCTTTGTAACCAATCTTGCCTTGTATCTATTGATGCTATTATCTGCATTGAATTTTATTGTAAACACCCATTTGCATCCTACTGCCTGTTTTCCCTTGGGTAGGGTCACTATCTCCCAAGTTCCATTCCTTTCTAAAGCATTCATTTCTTCAAAGACAGCATCCCTCCATTTTTGATCATCGAGAGCCTCATGTATATTTCTCGGTATCTTTGTACTATCCAACATAGTATTGAAAGCACAGAACCCTGGGGACAACTTTCCATATGAAATATGATTAGAAATAGGATAAGTAGTACAAGATCGAGTACCTTTTCTGAGAGCAACAGGCAAGTGTAGATCATTTTCATCATGGCACTCAAGTGTTGGGGTGCTGGAACTAGAACATGGTTCAGAATCCTGGCAGTGTAGAGGCTCTGGGTTATTCACACTTTGAGGAGGCTTTCGCCTGCTATAAACATGTCCCCATTTTGAGGAGGCTCCTGATGGTGAGGATTCTGTAGCTCCCCCTGTTTCCAAAAGTATAAGTAATACTGTGGCATCAGTAGGTTCCCATGACTGATCTTCATCTGCTCCTATAGACTCCCCCTGAAGAGAAGTCAAGGGGAAGAAAGGTTCATTCTCAGAAAAGGTGACATTCATAGAGACAAAGACCTTACGAAGAGAGAGTGAATAACATTTATAGCCACGTTGAGTAGGAGAATAACCAATAAAGACACACTAGAGAGACTTAGGATCAAACTTAGACCGTTGATGAGAGGGAATATGGACAAATGCAACGCAACCAAATAACTTGAGAGGTAAGGAGGAGACGCCTCGGAAGGAAGGGAAGGTACGGAAAAACTAGAAAGAGGAGACTGAAATTTTAGAATGCGAGATGGCATTCGATTTATCAGATATGAGGCAGTGAGAACTGCTTCTCCCCAAAGATATTTAGGAAAACTCATGGGGAACATAAGAGCCCGAGCAACTTCAAGGAGATGTCGGTTTTTTCTTTCCGCAACTCCGTTTTGTTGGGGTGTGTCAGGACACGAGCTTTGGTGAAGGATGCCATGTTGGGAAAGATATTCTCCAAGAATAGAGTTAAAATACTCTTTGCCATTATCTGTACGAAGAATTTGTATAGCAACTTGGAATTGGGTTTGAACCATGGCATGAAAATTTTTAAAAACGGATGCAACATCGGACTTGTCCTTTAGAATATATACCCAACAAACTCAGGAATGGTCATCAATGAAGGTAATGAACCATCGAGTACCCAAAATATTTTTAACACGGGCTAGACCCCATATGTCACTATGAATTAAAGAAAATGGGGAAGAGTCATGATGAACTTTAGAAGGATAATGAGCAGGAGTATGCTTGGCAAGTTGACAAACATCACAAGAAAACAAACTAGGACTTTTATTAATAAATAAGTTTGGTAACAACCGAAGATAAATAAATTGGGATGGCCTAGCCTACGGTGCCACAGCATAACATCATTACATGAATCAAAAGGAAACAGAGTTTTTTTCTACGAAAACAGCTTCATGAGTCACATCCTCCTCAAAGTAGTAAAGTCCATCATCCTCTCTAGCACTGCCAATCATCCTCTCCGAGTCCTGTTCCTGAAAAACACAACCATGTGGAAAGAATTTAGCAATGCAACTCAGAAGTCAGCTTGCTTATGGAAATGAGATTACAAGCCAGAGAAGGAACATAAAGAACTGATGTCAAATTAATCAGCTCAGAAAGTTTAATGGTTCCGTGTCCCACAATCTGGGAAAAACTGCCATCGGCGATCTTGACCCGAGAGGGTTCAGAATATGGAGTGTATGAACAAAACAAGCCAAGATTACCTGTCATATGATCAGAGGCTCCAGAATCAAGGATCCAATGATGTTGACTATCAACATGGAAAGTTGTACCTTGCTGGACCACATTACTAGTGGCCTTAGGAGGTTGAGTCAAAAGTCGCTGAAGTTGTTCAAACTGAGTCTTGCTAAGAAAGACACCATCAGAGTCAGAGGATGCATGAGGCTCATCAACCTTGTCATCAGTAGAGACCTGATATGCACGACCTTTATTCTGTCCTTTTGGCTTCCAATTTGCAGGTTTCCCGTGGATTTCCCAACATTTCTCACGGGTATGACCGATTTTATTGCAGTGGGTGCACCATGGACGACCATCCCGTTTTGATTCTCCAGAGGAACGGTCAATTGTACGGTTGGCAGCTAATGCAGACTTATCAAGCGACTCCTTTTCTCCCAGCATAACTCTCCGTCTACTGCCTTCTCTACGAACTTCAGCAAAGGCGTCAGCAAGTGAGGGTAACGATCGCTGCCCCAAAATTTGACCACGAACCTCATCAAGATCTCGGTTGAGTCCGGCGAGGAAATCATACAGTCTTTCCTTTTCCAAATGTTTTTTAAACTGGGTATTAAGCCTCCAATCCCTTAAGATCGAATGCATAATAAAGATCCAATTCCTGCCATAAATTTGTTAGTGCAGTAAAATATTCAGTAATAGTCATACCCCTTTGACGGAAGTCTCTCAACTTTTTTCTCAGTTCAAAGACTTGAGAGGTATTCTCCAGATCCGAGTAATTTTGTTGAACAGCATCCCAAATTTCCTTGACAGTATCAAAGAACAAATAGGTTTGGCCAATCTGTGGTTCCATGGAATTAGTCAGCCAAGCCATGACCAAGGAATTATTAATCTCCCAATTATCATAATCAGGAGAATCCTCAATAGGTTTCTTAATTTTTCCCTCAAGATAGCCCATCTTACCCTTTGCCCGGATGACCAACTTAACCGATTGAAACCATTGCAGAAAATTCTTACCGTTCAACCGGTGATTAGTGATCTGCAAACCTAAGTTGTCTCCAGAGGGCTGAGAATTTGGGGCAGATGAGGAGGCAGAAGAACGATTCAAGGAAGCCATGAATAGAAAGAGAAGGTTTATCCGTGGACCCAAAAAAAATCTGCTCCGATTTTATATCTGACTACTGGAACAGGTACAGAAGAGTGGATGATGCAACAGGCCCTTGGGATACACCACCCCAAAAGCTAGCTCAAAGGGTGGGAATGCCCAAGGCCTTATAAACTCCACATTAATTGCTCATATAACCAATGTGGGACTATATACTATGTAGCACCGATACCGACACGGGACACGTGACACGATACGACACGACACTCCGACGCGTTAATTCTAAAAAATGTTAGATTCCGACACGTTAGGACACGTTTTGATATTAAATAATATTTTTAATTTATGTAGTATATATTATATTTAATATTCAATAATTTAACAAAAAAATGAATCTAAACCTATAATATTCATAAATTTTGCAAAGAAACATAACATATCCCAAATATTTATATTAAACTCAATAAAATGATAATCGTAATCCAACGAATCTAATAGTTGGAACTAAAAACTCAACGCAAATCAACATTTGAACCTTTTTTTGAATTTCTATAATGCGTGTTGGAGTGTCGGGGAGTGTCGGAGTGTCCGAGAGTGTCGGGAAGTGTCGGACACGACACGTCAGGGTTTTTGAAGTGTCGGTACTTCATAGATTATATATCTCAACACGCCTCCTCACACGAGAGCCCATTGGGCTTGAAGAGTGGATGATGCAACAGGCCCAACCTACCTGTGCTAAGAGAGTCCACAAGAGAAAGTGGGGGACGGCGAGGCTCTGATACCATATTGAAAAGGTTTCTGTATGTTGATTATTGAATAATTTACATGAGGAATGAGGAGTATTTATACAAGGAAAAAGTAGCTAAGCATGACTCAGCTATTACTCACCAAACCTAATCATAATTAATTTTAATTAATCACAATCAGTCCTAATTAATAAAATAACGGATTCTAATTAATCACAATCAATCCTAATTAATAGGAAATAAAATAACGGAAAAAATATTTGAATTTTAATTTTCTACGCAACTAACTAACCTACTTAATATTTAGGCCCATCAAAGACTAACTCCCAAAATGTAGAGAGGCAAATGAAATCAAATTGAACTTAATAATGATAAAACAGAATCATGAAGAAAAAGAATTAGTTAGAAGACTAGAAAACGTACTCATCATCTTTATCATTGGTACTAGGAAATTACTTATATCATATTGATACATAAAAGGACGAGATTAACCTCTCCAATACGATGGCTCACGAAAATTAGGTCTTCCTGTAAGCCTTTCAGTGGTGGATCATAAGAGTCAATGTAGTGAACCAAACTGTAAAGTAGAGAAAGAAACATATAAGCACTGAAGAAATGAACAATTATTTGCTAAAAAATAAAAAAGGAGACAAAGGTTAGAGGAAAAAAATATATATACCATAAAAGAATTTCATAGTAAAGCCAGCATAAAATCCATTTTTTATCATCCTTTATCAATTTCATCCCTTAGGAATTAATTTAGCCAACTTAATCCCTCAAACTTCAACTCCCCAACAATCTCATCACTCCACCCATTTTGGTATCACTTTGTTCAAGGAAAATGCTTACATGACTAGCACGTGAATTTTTATTCTATAATGGCCTGAGTATAGATAGGAGTTGTATTTTGGGATGGGCTTAGGAATGTATAATTAACATAGTATAAATAGCCCCTAAGATTTTGTATTCTTCCGTCATATACTATATTTTGATGAAGAGCTTTCCAATACTATATTTTCTTCCTCTTAACCATAATTCTGTGAAGAAATTGTTGTCTAACTACTTTCTATCCATCAAGGACTTAAACGAATTTGAGACTGCAGTCAAATGTCTATTCAAGAATTTCAATTGAGCCAGCTCTCCATCAAGGACAGTGTACAAAAGGTTAAAATACATTATGTTGGCCCAATATTGGGTGCAGGTAGTACAAATTTATAGCAGTCTAGTTTCTGAAAATTTTGAAACACCTAACTTGCTCTCAATACCATGCAGTTCTTAGATGCTCTGTTACTCAAGTTGATGAAAAGAAGAAGTGTTTTATGAATAAACTTCTGATTCATACATGAAAGATACAGGGAGGTACCATTTATAATGAGTACAAAGAACAAAGCTAATAAATAAGAACAAAAAACTAAGAGGCATACAAAAGACTAAGAGACATTTTTACAATAACAAGAGAACCTAATAAATGAAGGAACAGATGACAAGAAAGAAATAAATGAATTCTAGAATATTCTACACTCCCCCTCAAGTTGGGAGATATATATTGATCATTCCCAACTTGCTGATCAAATCCTCAAAGGTCGGCTTAAGTAATCCTTTGGTGAGAATATCTGCCGTTTGCTCCTTGGTAGGTATATATGATAAGCATACACTACCGTCTTTTAATTTTTCTTTAATAAAGTGACGATCGACTTCCACATGTTTTGTTCTGTCATGATGAACAGGATTTTGAGCAATGCTGATAGCAGCTTTATTATCACAATATAATCTGATAGGTAGGGAATAAGAGATCTTCAACTCTTCCAGAAGTCTTCTTAACCAAATTCCTTCACAAATACCATGGGCTAAAGCCCGAAATTCCGCTTCTGCACTACTTCTTGCAACAACAGTTTGTTTCTTACTTCTCCAGGTCACAAGATTTCCCCAGACATAAGTACAGTAACCTGAAGTAGATCTTCGGTCCACTGCAGAACCAGCCCAGTCTGCATCTGTATAAATTTCAACCATCCTTTTGTTCCTCGACCAGGGGTGTTTTTCCTTAGGAGAATGCATGAATTGGCTAACCATGCTTACAGCAAAAGCAATATCAGGACGAGTATGAGACAAATAGATTAATTTTCCCACCAGTCTCTGGTACTGCTCCTTATCGACATCTTCCCCGTCTTCAACTCCCATTTTGATATTAGCTTCAATTGGAGTCTCTGCTGGCTTGCACCCAAGCATACCTGTTTCTTGCAACAAATCTAGAATGTATTTTTTCTGAGTTAAGGAAACTCCTTTCTTACTTCGAGCAACTTCCATGCCAAGGAAGTATTTGAGAGATCCAAGATCTTTTAGTTCAAACTGGTCAGCTAAACATTTTTTTAAAGAGGCTATCTCCTCGGTATCATTACCAGTGACAATTATATCATCAACATAGACAATGAGGATAGCAATTCTTCCTTTATCAGAGTGTTTAAAGAATAAAGTATGATCAGTCTGAGCTTGGGTGAACCCCTTTCCCTTAACAGCTTGAGTAAATTTCCCAAACCATTCTCTGGGAGATTGTTTAAGTCCATAAAGAGACTTCTGCAACTTGCACACAGATCCATCCCCTTTTTCAAAACCAGGAGGTGGATCCATGTAAACTTCCTCATGTAGATCACCATTCAAGAAGGCATTCTTGACATCTAATTGTTGCAATGGCCAATCAAGGTTGGCGGCAAGAGATAGCAGAACGCGGATAGTATTAAGCTTGGCAACAGGAGCAAATGTCTCCTGATAATCTATCCCATGAGTCTGAGTAAATCCCTTAGCAACTAATCTGGCCTTATACCTATTGATGCTGTTGTCTGCATTAAATTTTATTGTGAACACCCACTTGCAACCAACAGTTTTCTTTCCTTTAGGTAATGTCACAAAATCCCATGTTTCATTTTTTATAAGTGCATCCATTTCTTCTAATACGGCATTCCTCCATTTTGGATCATCAAGTGCTTCTTGGATATTTTTGGGTATCCTGGTACTATCTAACATAGTATTGAAAGCACGAAAACCTGGAGATAACTTCTCATATGAGATATAATGAGAAATAGGATGAGCAGTGCAAGATCTAGTACCTTTCCGAAGAGCAATGGGCATATCAATGTTGGCTGTACTAGAGCATTCAAGTGGGTTACTAGAGCAAGGACTCGAGTCAGGATCCTGGCAGTCTAGAGTCTCTTGATGTATTCTGCGCCTGCTGTAGAATTTTCCCCATTTACCAGGAGGATCACAAGTACCGGGAGGATCATTAGACTCAGGTATAGTTGCTCCCCCTATTTCCTTCCCAATAACTCCCCCTGTTTCCAAAGGCCAAGGTAAGACAACAGCTTCATTTGGTTTCCCAGGCTTATCTTCATCCATATCACTAGACTCCCCCTGAAGAGAAGTCGGGGAAAAAAAGGATTGTGTCTCATAAAATGTAACATCCATGGAAACAAAGACCTTACGGAGAGAAGGTGAATAACACTTATAGCCTTTTTGATTAGGGGAATATCCTATGAAGACACATCTAATAGATTTAGGGTCAAGTTTGGACCTTTGATGTGGAGGAATGTGAACAAAGACCACAGAGCCAAATATTTTGGGAGGAAGAGAAGAAAAAACACAAAAGGAAGGAAAAGATTTAGTAAGACAAGACAAAGGAGAATGAAAATTTAGTACCCGAGAAGGCATCCGATTAATGAGATAAGAAGCTGTCAAGATGGCTTCCCCCATAGATATTTAGGGACATGCATCGTAAATAGAGAGCTCGAGCAACTTCAATTAGATGTCTATTTTTCCTTTCAGCCACCCCATTTTGTTGAGGGGTATTAGGACAAGAACTTTGATGAATGATCCCATGTTGGTTTAGGTAATCTCCCAGAACAGAATTAAAAAATTCTGTACCATTATCTGTTCGCAAAACTTTGATAGGAGTCTGAAATTGAGTTTGAATCATAGCATGAAAGTTTTTAAAAGTGGATGCAGCATCAGACTTGTCTTTTAAGAGATATACCCAACATACCCTAGAATGATCATCAATGAAAGTAATAAACCAACGAGCACCCGAAACATTTTTTTCACGAGCAGGTCCCCAAATATCACTATGAATTAATGTAAAGGGGGAAGATTCATGATATTTCTTGGGAGAATAAGAGACACGAGAATGCTTTGCAAGTTGACAAGAATCACAAAAAAAGGAACTTGGCTTTTTATTGATAAATAGGTTAGGGAATAACTTCTGAAGATAAACAAAATTTGGGTGCCCTAACCTACGATGCCATAACAAAACATCATTACAATCATCTGATAAACATAGAGTGTGATTTGAAAAAATCCTCCTTTCACAAAGATCCTCCTCCAAATAGTAGAGCCCTTCTTCTTCTCTAGCACTGCCAATCATCATCCCCGAGTCCTGCTCCTGAAAGATACAAGTATTTGCAGAAAACTTAGCAACACAATGCAACTCAGCAGTAAGTTTACTAATAGAGATGAGGTTACAAGTAAGGGAGGGAACATGAAGGACAGAATTCAAAATAATATGCTCAGAGAGTTTAATGGATCCCTTGCCCGCAATAGTGGAGAAACTTCCATCAGCTGTTCTTATTCGTGACGGGTGATAGTAAGGGATATAGGAAGAAAATAAGGTTGCATTACCTGTCATGTGATCAGAGGCTCCTGAATCAAGGATCCAACGATTACTATGTTCAACATGGAATGCCATACCTTTTTGAGCAACATGACTAGTTGCCTCAGCAGGTTGAGACATCAATTTCTGAAATTGCTCATACTGAGCCTTAGAGGAAAAAACCATTGGAATTTGAAGGGACATGAGGACCCTTCCCCCTTATCTTCAGAAGATACTTGATTAGCACGATTCTTGTTCTGTCCTTTTGGTTTCCAGTTTGGTGGTTTGCCATGAATTTCCCAACATTTTTCACGGGTGTGACCACCCTTATTACAATGAGAACACCAACGATCAGAACGTTTTGAATCCCCAGAAGGACGAGCAGTATTCTTTGCTATAAGGACAGACCCATCAGAAGACTTAGGATCCTTATCACCCAACATTACCTTTCGACGAAGCTCCTCCCTTCGTACCTCAGAAAAGGCAGTGGCAATGGAAGGTAATGGTTTTTGCCCCAAAATTCTTCCACGAACATCATCCAGATCAGAATTAAGGCCAGCAAGAAAATCATAGAGACGCCTTTTCTCTATATAATTTTTAAATATTGCATTAGCATCTAAACCTTGAAGGTCTGCTTTATCATAAAGATCCAACTCTTGCCACAATGTTTTTAAAGCAAGGAAGTACTCAGTAACAGTCTTCCCTCCTTAGCGTAAATCTTTCACCTTGGTGTTGAATTCAAAAGCCTGAGAGGCATTGCCCAGGTCAGAGTAGTATTCTTTAACAGCTTCCCAAATTTCTTAAGCCGTATCAAGGAATAAATAAGTTTGACTGATATCTGGTTCCATAGAATTGGTCAGCCATGTCATGACCAAAGCATTTTCAGTCACCCAAGCATCATAGCCAGGTTCATGTTGTGCTGGTTGAACCTTTCTTCCATCCAAATACCCCATCTTCCCTTTAGCCTGGATGAACAACTTAACAGATTGGCACCATTGCACATAGTTCCTACCGTTTAAACGGTGATTGGTGATCTGCATTGCTGGGTTGTCTCCAGAAAACGAAGAAATGGGAAAAGGGGTGAAGTTCCGGTCGAAATTCCAGATAAACTTTCAACATTTTCAGTATCCATGGCTTCCTAACAACAATACCCAGAAAAAAAAGTTCCTCCAAATATGGTTTTGACCCTCAAAACATGAAGTAGGGAAGCAGTCGATCAGAACGAGGTATGACTCGCCGGAAAAAAGTGGCAGGATGGTGGCGCGTGGACCACACGCGCCGGCGAGGCTGACGGACGATGGCGGCGCGTGGCGGCGTTTCCGGCGACGGGTCTTGTGTTGGCTGGCTCGGAATTTCGTTCTGGATCTAGTGGTGGCCTTGGTTTTGTAGTTGGAGGTGTCTAGGTGAGGGTTCTGACTTTGGCAGAAGCAAAAATATGAAAAAAGGAATGGAAGGAAGGCAAAAAAGGAAATTAGAACGGGAAAGAGACTGGATTATAACCTGCTCTTGATACCATGATGAAAAGAAGAAGTGTTTTATGAATAAACTTCTGATTCATACATGAAAGATACAGGGAGGTACCATTTATAATGAGTACAAAGAACAAAGCTAATAAATAAGAACAAAAAACTAAGAGGCATACAAAAGACTAAGAGACATTTTTACAATAACAAGAGAACCTAATAAATGAAGGAACAGATGACAAGAAAGAAATAAATGAATTCTAGAATATTCTACACAAGTTTAACAGCTCTGCCATGTCAGTGTGACCAGTATGGGATGAATACTCTTAGAGTATATTAG
>JAVKPL010014439.1:0-40000 GCA_032173675.1 Gastrolobium villosum
TTTTTCTTTTTCATCATATTTATATATATAGCGCATATAACGCCTTTCCTTTTCATCATATTCATATATTGCGTATATAACGCCTTTCCTTTGCGCTTTTAGCACCGTCGTGCGCGCACTTCACAGTGGAATCAAATATACCCTGGCACCTGAGCTCCATGTGGATTCCAACTGTGGGCCTATGCGGACTGATGCCAAGTGTCCCATACCCCGGTACCTTGGGGATGCCTATATGATGCTTGCTCAAACACATGGTCCTGTACATAACTATTCTAAAAACAAGGCCTATATGATCTTGGTACATGCATGCCATGCTATGCTTTCACACACAAACACAAAAATGCGGTATGATGTAAGGTGCATGCTTATATACCTTTCATATAGCCATCACGGCACATATACTTTTCATATGCGTTATGCTGCCACATAACGTCTTTACCTCATAATCATATAGCCATCACGGCACATTTTTGGCAGTTTCCTTTCATCATAAGGAACATAATACTTTTACGGAATATGGAGCATCATGTCACAATTTTATACCAGTAGTCAATAGTCACATTAGGTAATATCGCCTGACACTTACCTTGCGTCCAAGCAACAAGCAACAGCACCAAAATTCAGCTCGCTCTATAAGAGCTACCTAAATACATATGTGATAAATCAGAATTGGTTCCATATTAATCCTATAATTTCCATCATTCCTATTCTTGTATTTTATTTGATTTAGCAGGCCTTCAAAACTAATACTGCACAGATTTTTATTCCAACAATTGCTAACAAAACAAAATCTCCAAGGCTTCATACATATATATAGGTTCGGCTTTCTTGGCAAAGAGAAGTGTTCAAGTTTTTTCTTTTTATTATTTAGTTCCCTTAAGCCTAGTGTGCGCAAAAAGGGCCATTACACATACTTACTAGTTAACTTCTATTATTTCACAGAACAGAAAAGGTCCTACAAGAGGGAACCAATTTCATGCTCAACATGATTCTTTGTGTGTGTGTGACTCCAAAACCCAAACGGTTCTATCATGGCAGAATTAATTGGCAGAAATAATAGAATAAACAACACAACAACACACTTGCAGGCTCAGAACGGCTGGAAGCTAGGGGTACACATTTCACCTATTCACCAACTAGTTCCTACAAAGTCCAAGTGGAACAAGCAGGGTCTAAAGTTGGCGGACCATACAGTTTCAATGCATGACAATTTTAACCAAAATTTCCAATCCAAGGCTGGTCTAGTACCATTAGGAAGGCCATGGTTCAAGTTTACAATTTCATTTTAAGCTTACCAACATCCAGTCTTAGTGTTGCTCGAAGGGGGGTCAGATTTAAAAGGAGAGGAATGGCCAAAACATCATACAATCCAACAAAACAGCCTACTGTTAAAGGGTTATTTTTTATCCAACCATTTCTGACTTCCAATCATTTTATCCATTTGTTAATAGCAATAAAATATCAAGTTCTCCATGCCTATCAATTCGAGTTTCATCATGTTACTCAACCAGAACAGTCCCTATTTTTTGTTTATATTTTTTTTTCTTTATTTTATGACTACTCATTATACCTACCCACCAATATCATTAAATTTCGAACGTCTCACTTCAATGCAAATTCGGTTCTTTGAATCAAATACGGATATTCAGAATTTTAGTTTAATACTAGCTCTTCTAGGCCTAAGGGGTGCGCTAAGGAGTCTTAAAACATGCTGTGATCGAACAGTGTAGGGAAAGAGAGGAGAAATTCACAAATCAATCCATCCCCTTAACCGAAGCAATGGAGTAGAGTAGGAGTGTAGGTTCAGCTCTTACCTTCTAGAAGTACACAAAACTACCGGCTTAATGAAGGAATAGCATGCTTCCTCTCCAACGCTTTCAGGTTCTAATCTACAGCTGCGTGCAGGGTAAAAGAATTTGCTAACTCATTACCAAATTAAACACCTGCAGAGTAACCTTCAATCTGACCAACTCAAGCAGATATGAGAGATGGAAGAAAAGAATACATCACCTCCTTGAATGGAAGTTCTCAACCGAACACAAGAGGAGGAGCAGGGAGAACGGGAAGAGGTAGAACCTCATCCTTCTCTGGTTGTAGCTCGGTAGAATGACACAGAGGGAAGATGGAAGCTTGAACGTGGAATTTTTTTTCTCTCAACAAGGCTCACGGTTCAACGCACAGAAGGGAGGTAGGCTACGAAATCTGGGAAAGGTTGACAACCTCCCTCTCCCAAAGCTCCAGGAACTTGGTCTAGCTGTGCCGGGGACGTAGGGGGACTCAAACAAAACTGGATCATATGCATGCAAAAAGGAAATAAGCTAGATCAGGACCGATTGAGAGAGAAGGAACAAGAGGGCAGCAGAAAAACTTCACCTACTTATGGATGCCCTCCTGCCGAACAAGAGAGAGGGATGGAAGGCTAGTGTGCAGTCCCCTTGGCCGCTGCATTCAGCCGCCCAGCGAGTGAAAAAAGATGGAAGCTACCATGCTGGTCCTTCTCAAGAGCATCACGGTTTTTGTGATGAACTGAATGACTCACCCTCTGCTCTAAATACACAGAAGGGACATGGATTTGCTGTTCATAACAGTGACATAAATGAGGAGGAATTGCTGCAAGCCTTCGGTTGGAAGTGTGGCTGTACAAGGGAGGAAGGTATGCTTTACGGTTTATGGGACTTGCCTAAGGAATACTCACGGCTTTGGGAAATAAGTGGAAGAGTAGAAGATGCAATTCTTTGGCTCTTCTCAAGGTGCCTACGGTCATGAAGGACAATAGAAATGGCAGAGGGTTACACTTCCCTTGAGGTGCTTGGAGGACAATGCGCAGGAGTTGGTCTTTCTTTGACACAAGGAGAAGTGCAGACTTATAGGGAGGGAAGAGGCTCGGCTGAACACAAAGAGGGTGGAGGCCAAGTGTCCCACGAGATGCAGGTGGCGGACATGCACAGTAGATGGAGAGATTTTTCTTTGACACTTGGTGTCCATGCATCAGCCGAAAATGAGTTGGATAAGGGAGGAATTTTCAGCCAATAAAGATGCATGCATAATAAGTGAACCAATAGAGATTCATGCGGTTTGATTCCCTTTTATGATAACCGATGGAGAAGTGTAGAGATATTTTAAGGCTAAATGGGGTTCACCCTTTTATGTTTGGGCCGTGGCCCAAAGGGAAGGAATGGGTTCCAACATTATGTTCAAGGCTTTCCCAACACATGCACTAGCCCACTAAATTATTAACTAAGAGTTTAATCCTTGCAATAAAATTAATCACATGCCTTTAATGAGTACTCATATAATTCTAAGTAGTGTTATGCTTTCTATATGTTATAATTAAATTATTCCTAAACTCATAACTAGAATGCCTCATGCATAAAATAGGTACTCACCTTCCAAGGTAATATCAAATAATTCCCTAATTTAATTTAACTTCATCCTAAAGCAAACATTTGTATAATCCGAAGGCAAGTACTCTACCACAATCCTGTTTGACAATTAAATAGACTACTAATTAAACGGGATGTTACACACACAGTCACACCCGTTCATATAAGAGTATTTTGGGTTTGAAGCATAGATAGTATACAAGCCCGTCCTACCTTGTGATGAAACTTAATTTCTATTTAGAAAAAATGAGGGAAACGAAGATTGGACAGTAGACTACATAGTTATAGAGGCTCTAATAGCATGTCATGAATCAACTATCCCGAAAGTTTGAGCTATTGGGTGAAAGCATATATCTAATGACCTTAATGTCTGTGTATGAACTTTTGTGAGCAAGATCAACCCTGAAAATAGTGCTATGGAGAAATGAGTAATACTATACTGACATGCTAGAATTCCGATAGAATCCCTACAATTCAATTTATCCTTTTGGTGATACTTGTAATGTTTCTTCAATTTTTTTCTCTTCACACCAAAAGAAAAATGTTCCATATGTTGTGGTAAAAAAAAAGTTGTATCTTTTATCCATCATTTATTTAAAAGAAATCAGGTATATAACTTCAGCAAAAAAATTTAAATATTTTTTTTTAAAATAATTACATAAATATAGTTATTTTGAAATTATTTACACAAGTATAGCAGTTAAACAAGCCCAAATAGGGCGTGACCATTTGGAAAGAGACATGCCCAAGTGGGGCGTGAGTGATGAAAGAAATACGCCCAGATGAGACATGAGTTGAGCGGAGAGGGACACGCCTAGATGAGGCGTGACCCAAGAGGGAAACACGCCCATCTTAGGCGTGATCGCATACTTAGAAAAACAATTTGACAGTGAGCTATTTTTTTAATGGAACATTCAGCTTCAATGAGCTATTTTTTTAATGGAACATTCAACTTTTAGTGAGCTATTTTTTATTTCAATAGGTGGCGTGAAACTTTAGCATTTCGACCGGAGACTATTCAACAACTTTCTTTTTCTTTTTCTTTTTTTCATATCCAACACCATTTCATTTATGATACCACCATCCCTGTCCTCACTTGTGGTTCTCACAATTATTTTTATAAAAAAAAATTAATCATAAATGGGGTTGCACCTCTCATGCAACTGCAACACTTTCACCTCTCCCGCAGAACCATAACGGGGCTCACAATGTACTTTTGAAAAATAAAACAAAAAATTAAGCAATAATTTTTCCTATGTCTATCCCATAAGAACACACTTCTCCTGAGAAAGGAGAAGTGTTTTTCCCATCATAAATTAAGAAAAAGGAAGTTTATTGTGACTTTTGAAACATTGGATTTAGAACATGACACATACAAAGCCAAGTTAAGTCGAGCAAATCTTCACGTGTACGATTGAAAGTTATGTTTTGAAAATATCTGTTGAACTTCGGAGAGAGATGACGTCAGAAGATCTTGGCCTTCAAGACAAGTACAAAATCAGTGGCCTTTAACCAAAATAAAAGAGAAAATAAAAATCAACGGTCTCTCCAAAGCTGGAAGGGAAAAATCAATCAATCAATCAATATAAGCAAATCTCGTTCACGCCCAGATTGGGTGTGTCTCCCTCTTGGGTCACGTCCAAATAGGGCATGTCTCATTCCTCTCGGGTCACGCCTATTCTAAGCGTGTCTCTCTTCTGGATCACGCCTGTTTACGGGCGTGAGTGATCATGCCTATTCTAAGCGTGTTTGAGTGTAATAGATTCATATTTAATTTCAAAATGACTATATTTACGTAATTTTTTATTAAAAATAATAATAAATTAATTTCTTTGCCATATAACTTCATTTAAAATGTAACTATTGATTTTCTTTCTCATTTTATAAATTTAACACAAATGACAAGCAACATCATTGGACTAATTTATTTCATAAAAAACATGGTTAATGATGCAACAACCCCATATCAATATTATGTTAACCTCAATCACCTAAGAAAAATGTGTAATTATTCCAACAGACTTGTAAATTCTACTAATTTCATCATTCCTTTTATAAGCTAGGAAATAAGAATGAAATTTTTATAAAATTGAAATAAAAATAAAAAGTAAGTTAAATGAATAAAGTTTTTTTATTTAAAATTCAATAAAATAACAAAATCAAATGAAACAAATGCCAAAATTGTAACATCCCACAAAAATTAGAAAATTACATAATTTGCAATTAAGGGGGGGTAGCATTTTGAAACTCAAATTGGATTTATGTGTAGAGTGGAATTAATTTAAGTAGGAAAAATATTTTTGTTGTTATTCTAAGTGAGTATATTTGTATGTTATAAAAGGAAGAAGAATGGACTCATGTTGCTTCTCCTGGCTGTTGTCCTTCAAGCGAACCATGCAGGGAAGGGAATGGAAACTTGGATGGTTGTTCTCTTCCAAGGTAGCTCACGGTTTGAGGGCATAGGGAGGAGAAAGGGATATGCAACTTTTCTGGTTGTTTCTTGTGAAGTTTCACGACCTGTGGGGGTATAAATATAGGGTTGAGTTTGATCAAGAGATGGAAATAATAAGTATTGCATTGTGATTCAATTATTCCAACGCATGTGCAGGGAATGGGGTAATATAATGGTCTGAGTCAAGGTGGCAGCAAACTTGGATTGTGTTTCCCTAAAACCATGCGCACAAGAGAAGGAGAGGGATAGCTTTAGATGAACACTTGTCACTTCTTGACCAGTGGAATTACCCCTGCAGATTTCCTTCAAGACATGCAGCCACATACAATGGTTGCTGCTCCTTATATTATCCGCTCAAGGAGAGATAGGGTGAGAGTGGTTTATTTTAAGGACATAAAGAGTGATCAGCTTGCTCTTCCTTTAATGTGCGCCTAGGATGAATGGTGTGGACCCAAATTCTGATCTGAAAGTACAGTATGCAGAGACAAAAGGGTATGATAGCTATTGCCCTAGGTAGGCGTTAGAGTGGTGAGGCTTCCAATGATCAATGTGACAACCTGCATTAGAGTTGCCCTCACTCCATCGGTTGCGTGGAGAAGCAAAAGAGGAGTTGTCATGTAAGTCCTCAAAAGCAACAAAAGTCAGAATTGTAATCCCCCTATGCGCACATGTGACAGGTTAAAGGGATAAGGGCTTGCCATGTGATGATAGACACTAAATCCTCACAAGTAAAAAAAGTCAGAAGTCCACACCTCCTATACGCACAGGAGACCGTGTGAGAGGGTGCTAATACAAGTGCTTATTATCTTTCTTTTCTTTTTCCTCCTACCTAGCGCATGAAAGGGAATGCAAAGATGGACAGGTAGTTGATTCTAGCCCAATGGTGGGCCACTAAGGCAGATTTATATTTTATTTGTTTTTGTGAGATAACTAATGATCCATGGTAAAAATGTTTGGGCTGGATCAAGCCCTCCACTAAAGGCTTTGGGCCAAGGCACCCAAGGGAAAAGAACCCTAAAATACATCTAAGCCATGTAGTTTCATGTAGTTCACCAAATATTACCTAGAATTTCATTATGTTGCACTTTAAATATTTTTCCCATAACTTATTATTTTATGTTCCCACAACTTAATAATTTAGGTTCCTACCTATATGGTAATTAAAAGTAAGAACACCCCCTTTTTAACTAATGACTTAAATCTTTTATAACATACAAATATACTCACTTAGAATAACAACAAAAATATTTTTCCTACTTAAATTAATTCCACTCTACACATAAATCCAATTTGAGTTTCAAAATGCTACCCCCCCTTAATTGCAAATTATGTAATTTTCTAATTTTTGTGGGATGTTACAAAAATCTAAAAAAAAAACATTCTTGACATAATTAGGCATAGCTCTCTCAAATTTTTAATTTTTGTATTTGGAGGACTTACATCCAAGACCTTACTTAAGCGGAAAGAAGAATGTATAACTTGAAACAACTAGGTTTGCTTATAACACAATTTCTAATTAGGCATAGCTTTGTGTTGTTTGTTGCCTGCTTCCCCTTACTTAAAAAAAACTACCACTTTATGAAGTTATTTTATTTATCCTTGAATACATTCAAACATTTTGTCTATTTTTTGCATGCATGATTTTTTTATTTAAATCAAGTAAGAGGAATTATATGGTATATGCCAGTTAGACAAGATGTTGGTCAACTATGTTTTAGAGGTAAAAATTAGGGATCCGTCACATTATACAATAAGATGCCTAACTTAGGTCTCTGGGATAAATCTTACAAACTGCAACTAATGGATATGGAACACTAACACATAGGGATGTGCATGGGTCGAACCAAATCGGATTTTTTGAAAAATTTGACCGAATTGGTTTAAATGGTTCGGTTCGAAAGTGGTTCGGTTCGGTTCAAAACTGGTTCGGTTCAAAACTGGTTCGAATCAGAAGTGGTTCAGAACCGGTTCGGAAGTGGTTCGGGTCAACCCTCTTTTGAAAAGAGAAAAAAAATAAAAAATAAAGTTATAAAAATTAATTTGGTTCGGTTCGAAAGTGCTTCGTTTCGGTTCGGAAACGGTTCGATTCTTAAACCGGTTCTAAAACCGGTTCGGTTCTTAAACCGGTTCTAAAAAGCGGTTCGGTTCATGAATCGGTTCTTTAAAAATCGGTTCTTTAAAAACCGGTTCGGTTCATGAATTGGTTTTTAAAAACCGGTTATTTTATGGGGCGGTTCGGTTCGGTTCATAGTTCGACCCAATATTTTGGATATTTTGCACAACCTTAAACAGAACACAAAAAATTAAGCTATTAAGAGTCATTTGATAGTTTTAAATATTACTTTTTTTTTTAATTAATATCCAAAAAAAAATATTACTTTTTTAACAAGCCCCTGGAATATAAGTCCTTTAGAATTGAAATGTGAATAATTTACAGGCCCACCACCCAAAAGCCTTTTCTTTCGTGATTGAAAACATGAAACATTTACATGCCTACAACATCAAAGAACTCATTTTAGGGATTGAAACATGGATTTTTTTCCTTTTTTATTAGAAAACAAGGGGTGGTGACAATCAAATTCATCGCCACTTGGTCATAGTCTCTAATATCATTATAAGTAATCACTTCATCTAAAAGCTCAAGTTGTTAAGTGTCATGTTAGTGGTTTTATATATTACTTCTCGAATATGGACCTCATACCATAATTCTTTTCGCTTGAACTATGAAGCATGATATCACTTTTCTATTGTAACGCCTTATTTGCAGCCGATTAATTAACTTTCATATGATAATACGCACAATATACTTCATAAATTAAATGTGGAAGCTAACTAGTTAACCTTTTTTCTTTTTACTTATGTATTGCAACCATATCTACTCTTTTTACATTTCGCGGACGACATTCCGTCTATTTTTCAAACTATTAGGATTAACTCCCATCCTAGAAATTTTCACCTGATTAACTATTTACCAATATACAAGCATGCTACAAAAATGAATAAACATCTTGCCTAACCATCCACGACATACTATGAAGCATCGACACTTCAAAAACCCAGACGTGTCGTGTCCGACACTCTCCGACACTCCCACACTCCCCAACACTCAAACACGCATTATAGAAATTCAAAAAAGGTTCAAAGATTGCGTTGCGTTGAGTTTTTAGTTCCAACTATTAGATTCGTTGGATTACGATTACCATTTTATTGAGTTTAATATAAATATTTGGGATATCTTATGTTTCTTTGCAAAACTGATAAATATTACAAGTTTAGTTTTTTTTTTTGTTAAATTATTGAATATTAAATATAATATTACTACATAAATTAAAATTATTATTTAATATCAAAACATGTCCTAACTTGTCGAAATCTAACATTTTATAGAATTAACGTGTCGAAGTGTCGTGTCGTGTCGTATCGTGTCACGTGTCGTATCGTGTCGTGTCGTATAATGAGTTAAGGGGCCAGATACCCGATGTTATCAAGTTTGTGAAGGACTAAGTAATCATGGATACCACAGAAATGAGATTTTCGATTGCACCTCGTGTTACGGGACCGTTAAGATGTAATTTTGCGGACAAAATTCTAAAAGGTGGAGTGATTATAACACCTCGCAATTCTAAGTTAAGTAATTAAAATATTAAATGAGTAATTAAGTGAAGAATTAGTGAAAATCCTAAAGATTAAGCCAAAATACAAAGAAAGGGCAAAATGGTAATTAACCATGCACGCAACCCTAGGAAGATAAAAATTGAGTAGAAGGTCTCAGATGATAAAAATAAGCCTGGAAATGGATTCAGAACAAAAAATTGAGTGGATAGGCAAGTTTCAGAAAAACCAGTGAATAGTGTTTTTCGCGGGTAAAAATACCGCAGTAAGATTGCACCGTAAAACGTGCCAGTGGAATTTTGAGCTCTAGGTTTCAAATATGTTTATAAATGGTCTATAGAAATAAGAAATGTGATTTCTGGAAATATTCGATGGAATTAAGTCAGTTTTGAGAAGCGTGCCAACGGCGCGCGCAATCGCGTAAAACAGTGTTTTCCCCGAATGGCCGGAAAACTCCGGATTCATCTGATCAAGTATAATTAAAGGACATTAGTTAATGTCAAAAATTAGAATTTATAAATAAGTTTTGAATTTACGGACGTTTAGTGAAATCGGAGGGTAATTCGGATGAGTTTTAAATCGCGTGGGACCCACCCCACTTGAAAGTCACTTAAGCCACCTCACCATATGACTATTCATGATCTTCTCTCTCCCCTCATTCTTCCAAAACGCAGCAGCCCCCCTCCCTTGCACCATTTGAGTTCAAATTTTCTTCCTCTCATAACTTCATCATTCCTTAACCGAATCGAACGATTCTTGTCTTGAAATTCGATGGAAACGATCATCCGAACCCGTTCCACCGATTAGTTTCCCTCAAAACCCTCTCTATTATGAGATAAAGGGCATATACAGCCACGAAAATTGTAACATCCCGCATAATTAGTAAAATACATAAGTACTATATGTTATAGATGTATGTGTAGATTTCGGATGCATGGTTTATGTGTAATGGCTTGCGAATTGTTTGACCTTTATCCTTGGATAAGACTAAGGTAATTAATTAAATTAAATCATAGGAGGATACATATGTAGACATGTGAATTTAATCATATGAGTAATGTGAGTGTGTGTTAGAAGGCTTTAGTGTTTATTGGACTTTGGAAGTGGGCTAGTGTGTGTGTGGACTTGCCACTTTTGAACTTATGTGATTGGATTCTTTGTGTGTGGGGCCAATGGCCCAAGGATGGCTTTTGGACCTACCTTGATTCAGCCCAAAGTTGTAACCATTCTTATCTTCCCCTAAGCCTTGTCCAACAAGGATGTCTTGTGTACCAAGGAACCTTCACATGGCAACCTTTTTACCACCCTTTCATGCGCACAAAAGAGAGTGATTAGGACTTAGAAATCTGCCATTTTCCCTTGCTAAACCGCCACCTCACACTTAGTTTATGCACCTTTGACTTCAACTTCATTGCATGGAAGACACATGTACACCTTAGCATCATTTTAGGCTGCATACTTCCCCATTTAGGCGCACATGGAGGGGTCTTGGAGCAGATTTTTTTTATGACACAAAACTGACTTGAGTGTTGACCAAGAGAACCACCTTACACCTTCCATCATGAGGCTGCAATGTGCAGATTTTTGCATGCTTTTGGCAGTCCATCATGAGCCAAATCTCCCCCTTTCTTCCACATGCAACCAAAGAAGGATTTTGGGCTGCACCTCCCTCATCATTTGCGCACAAGGACTGCACCAATTCAGATTTTTGGCTGCCACAAAGCTGTCTTGCTTGTGGACTTAGTGAACCCTCTTACATGTGCTCATGATGCACCTCTTTCCCACTCCATCTTGTGCGCCTAGCTTACTTGTTTATGTTTTAAATTCTGACTTTGGAAGCATCATTCAGATCTGAACTCTTCCCCCTCACCTCCTTGCATGTGCATAGTGTACTTGAGAAGCAACCTTGTGTGCAGCCCCACTTCTTCAAGCAACCAGAATTTTCATGATGTTAAATCATTGCAACCTTCCCCTCACTTCTCCTTAAGTATGCGCACACTAGAGAGCTTCCTCACCTTGCACAAGTGCAGCCAAGTTCCTCCCTCATTCCCTCACCCTCCTAGCCGAATCTACAAGCATCCTTGGAGCAAGAAGACTTTGCTAACTCACCTTCTCTCACACTCTCTAAACCGTAGCCTATGTCCCAAGCAAGAGTAAGCTTTCCTCCTCACTTTCACCTCACTGTTCAGTCTTGATTCCTCACCTTTGGAAGCTGTCCAAGTTGCTCCTCCTCACCCTTGTTTGCGCATAGATCTTCTCCTAGGAAGTGTGGACTTGTTGTGTAGTAAAGTTAGAAGGTGGTGTGTGATTCTTGACCAAGAAGTGTGTGCTACAAGAGGTAAGCCTTGAACTTAGACCTCTTTCATTGTGTAACCATGTGTGTGCTTGAATGTCTCCTTGATTATGTGTGGTTTTGGATTCAAGAATGAGCATGGTAAAAGTAGAATGGTGGAGCTATTTCTTGATGATTTGTATGCTTAAGTTATGGAATGGAAGTCTCATGATCATACTTAAGTTAATGCCCACTGTTTTGAGGAATATATATGCCACTGTTTTTGCATGAATATGCCACTGTTTTGAAGAGAAATATGCCACTGTTTCCCTATGAATGTGCCACTGTTTTGATGATAAAATGTTCACTGTTTCGGTTCCTCAAAATCACCATTCAAATGCCACTGTTTCTGCACATTATATGCCACTGTTTCTGCACATATATGCCACTGTTTCTGCACATTATATGCCACTGTTTCTGCACATTATATGCCACTGTTTCTGCACATTATATGCCACTGTTTCTGCACATACATGCCACTGTTTCTGCACATTATATGCCACTGTTTCTGCACATATATGCCACTGTTTCTGCACATTATATGCCACTGTTTCTGCACACAAATGCCACTGTTTTAGTCATCATATGCCACTGTTTTATGCATAAAATGCTCACTGTTTTAGTCCATAATATGCCACTGTTTTATGCATAAAATGCCACTGTTTTAGTCCATAATATGCCACTGTTTCAATGTCCAAAAACCATGATTTATGCTACTGTTTTAATGCTCAAAAATGTACCATTCATGCCACTGTTTTGATGCATAAACATCACTACTCATGCCACTGTTTTGATGTTCAAAAGTCACTATTTATGTCACTGTTTAACATTCCTATGCCACTGTTTCTGCCACTGTTTGATGTCACTGTTTCTGCCACTGTTGATGTCCAAAGAGTCACTGTTTCTGTTTCAAAATAGTCACTGTTTCTGCTGTACGTTCACTGTTTTCCTGCTGTAAAACGTCACTGTTTCTGTCCACTGTTTTTAGGAAAATACCACTGTTTTCTGCTCACTGTTTTAAAGAACAACTCACTGTTTCTGCTCACTGTTTTAAGCACAAACGTCACTGTTTTCTGCTATAAAAACACTGCTGTATGCTCACTGTTTTTCTGCTGTAAAACACTGCTGTATGCTCACTGTTTTCCACTGTAAGACACTGCTGTATGCTCACTGTTTCTGCTGTAAATAGCCACTGTAAATGATCGGTTGTAATTGATTTAGGTGCGCTTAAGAAGTGAGATACTTCGCTGCTGTTTGGTAATATTTAAGGCACGCAAAGGTAAGTGTCAGGCGATATTGCCTAATGTGACTATTGACTACTGGTATAAAATTGTGACATGATGCTCCATATGCCGTAAAAATATTATGTTCCATTATGATGAAAGGAAACTGCCAAAAATGTGCCGTGATGGCTATATGATTATGAGGTAAAGACGTTATGTGGCAGCATAACGCATATGAAAGGTATATAAGCATGCACCTTACATCATACCGCATTTTTGTACGTTTTGTGTGTGAAAGCATAGCATGGCATGCATGTACCAAGAGCATATAGGTCTTGCTTTTTAGAATAGTTATGTACAGGACCATGTGTTTTGAGCAAGGATCATATAGGCATCCCCAAGGTACCGGGGTATGGGACACTTGGCATCAGTCCGCATAGGCCCACAGTTGGAATCCACATGGAGCTCAGGTGCCAAGGTGTAACGCCCTCCCTTGTATGCATCCAAGAGAGTCGTTCGCTAAGCGGGATTAGAGTCGTTAACGTCATATGAGCTAACATAGAGTCTCATAGCAGTATACAAATCCGTATACAATTTTCAGCACTTAAATTCTTTTCATAAAGGTTTTCCAAAATAGCTGCTGTTCATAAAAGTTCAAGCTAACATAAAGATGATTAAGACTACAGTCATCCAAGAGTACCAAAACATTAATCATTACAGTCATCCAATTAAACAAACAGCAATAGTGATAATCCACGCATCAGCAAGCAACAGCAAACATCACGTCTTCATGTGCTTTTATGTCCTCCTGCCATTTAGGAAAATAGCAGCCCCGAAGGGGTGAGAATAATCCCAGTAGTGTGGCAATAAAACCAATAATATAACAGTATTAACTAGGCACAAAATCATAACAGTCACTTCAACATATTCTTGTTCCCTTTCCTTTTTACTTTTCATCATATTCATATATTGCGTATATAACGCCTTTCCTTTGCGCTTTTAGCACCGTCGTGCGCGCACTTCACAGTGGAATCAAATATACCCTTGGCACCTGAGCTCCATATGGATTCCAACTGTGGGCCTATGCGGACTGATGCCAAGTGTCCCATACCCCGGTACCTTGGGGATGCCTATATGATGCTTGCTCAAACACATGATCCTGTACATAACTATTCTACACAAGGCCTATATGATCTTGATACATGCATGTCATGCTATGCTTTCACACACAAGGCGTAAAAATGCGGTATGATGTAAGATGCATGCTTATATACCTTTCATATGCGTTATGCTGCCACATAACGTCTTTACCTCATAGTCATATAGCCATCACGGCACATTTTTGGCAGTTTCCTTTCATTATAATGGAACATAATATTTTTACGGCATATGGAGCATCATGTCACAATTCTATACCCGTAGTCAATAGTCACATTAGGCATCATCGCCTGACACTTACCTTTGCGTGCCTTAAATATTACCAAACCGCAGCGAAGTATCTCACTTCTTAAGCGCACCTAAATCAATTACAACTAATCATTTACAGTGGCTATTTACAGCAGAAACAGAGAGCATACAGCAGTGTCTTATAGTGGGAAAACAGTGAGCATACAGCAGCAAAACAGTGAGCATACAGCAGTGTTTACAGCAGCAAAACAGTGAACATACAGCAGTGTTTACAGCAGCAAAACAGTGAACATACAGCAGTGTTTACAGCAGCAAAACAGTGAGCATACATCAGTGTTTACAGCAGCAAAACAGTGAGCATACAGCAGTGTTTACAGCAGCAAAACAGTGAGCATTTTAAAACAGAAACAGTGGCACTTTGGACTTCAAAACAGTGGCAGAACAGTGGTATTAACAGTGGCAGAAACAGTGGCATGAATGGTATTTTTTTGAGCCTTAAAATAGTAGCATAAATCATGGTTTTTGGACATTGAAACAGTGGCATATTATGGACTAAAACAGTGGCATTTGATGCATAAAAACAGTGGCATTTTATGCATATAAACAGTGACATATGATGACTAAAACAGTGGCATATTACGCATAAAAACAGTGGCATATGATGACTAAAACAGTGGCCTTTTATGCATAGAAACAGTGGCATTTTATGCATAGAAACAGTGGCATTTGATGACTAAAACAGTGGCATTTTATGCATAGAAACAGTGGCATATTTCTCTTTAAAACAGTGGCCTAATCATACAAAACAGTGGCATATAATCTTAAGCATTTTTTTATGCATACAATTCACCATGAAATAGCTCCACCATTCTAATTTTTACCATGCTCATACTTGAATCCAAAACCACACATACTCAAGGAGACATTTAAGCACACATACATGGTTACATAAAGAAAATGTCCTAAGCTCAAGGCTTACCTCTTGTAGCACACCCTTCAAAGTCAAGAATCACCCACCACCTTCTAGCTTCACTACACAACAAGTCCTCACTTCCTATGGTGATCTATGCGCAACAAGGTGAGGATGAACACACTAGGACAGCTTCAAGGTTGAGGAACAAGGCTTGCACTAGCTTGGTGTATGGTCACGGTTGAGGTGAGGGAAGGAGGGAGTTGGCTTGGCAAAGTCTTCTTGCTCCAAGGAAGCTTGTTGGTGCGGCTAGAGAGAGTGAGGAGGAGGAGAGTTGGCTGCACTTACACATGAAGCCAGCCCCTTCCTTATGCGCAAATTTAAAGGGAAGGAGAGGAGAAGTTGCTATGATTAACCATCATGAAAAATTCTGGTTACTTGAGGGGATGGGGCTGCATACAAGGGCTGAATCAAGCAAAGGGTTTGCTTCTAATTTACTCTATGCACATGCAAGGAGTGGGGGGATATGATCAGATTTGGGGGCTGTCCAAAGTCAGAGAAATTTCTGCACAATTGACCAAGCTATGCGCATAGAGTGGAGTGGAAAGGAAGTGTCATGAGCACATGTAAGAGCTTTACTAAGTCAACAAGTAAAACAACTATGTGGCAGCCCAAAAATCTGCATTTAGGCAGCCTAGGTGCGCAAATGATGAGGGGGGAAAGAGGTGCATCATGAGTGCAGATTTGAGGCAGTCTAAACACTCATTTTGGGGCTGTCTTGTGCGCATAAAATGATGATGGTGCAGCCCCAAGATGCATGTGGAAACAAGGGCAGGTTTGGCTCATGATGGGCTGCAAAAAGCTTGCAAAAATCTGCACATGGCAGCCTCATGATGGGAGGTGTAAGGGGTTTCTCTTGGTCAACACTCAAGTTAGATTTGTGCATAAAAAAAATCTGCACCAAGACCCCTTCCATGTGCGCCTAAATGAAGGAAAATGCAGCCTAATATCATGCTAAAAGGTACATGTGTCTTCCATGCAATGAAATTGAAATCAAGTTATGCATAAGCAAGGTGAGGTGGCGGTTTAGCAAGGGAAAATGGCAGATTACTAAGTCCTTAATCACACTCTTTTGTGCGCAAGAATGAGTGGGAATTATCCTTGCCATGTGAGAGTTACTTGATACACAAGACACCTTAGTTGGACAAGGCTTAGGGGAGATAAGGGTGGACACAACCTTGGGCTGAACTAGCTTGATCCAAGAGCCATCCTTGGGCCATTGGCCACACACACAAAAGGATCCAATCACAAGTCCACTAGCAACAAGTCCACACACACACACTAGCCCACTACCAAAGTCCAATGAACACTAAGGTCCTATAACACATACTCACATTACTTATATGATTAAATTCACATGTCTACATATGTACCCTCCTATGATTTAATTTAATTAATTACCTTAATCTTATCCAAGGAATAAAGATCAAACAATTCACAAGCCAGTACACATAAACCATACATCCGAATTCTACACATGTACATATAGCATATAATACTTATGTATTTTACTAATTATGCGGGATGTTACACTCTCCCCACCAAATAGGAATTTTGTCCGCAAAATAAACTTACTTAAGAGCTAAACAGTTCTGGATAGCGTTTCTGAATGTCGTCCTCGCGCTCCCAGTGGCTTCAGCTGCCGATCTGTTGTTCCATAATACCTTCACCAACGGAATCTCTTTAGAACGGAGTCGCTTGACGGATCTTTCAAGAATTTGCAACGGTTGCACTTGATACGTCAGATTTTCCTTTAGTTCCACTTCTTCCGGCTGTAACACGTGAGATGGATCAGAGAGATACCTCCGTAGCTGTGACACATGAAATACATTGTGAATTCCTGACAGATTGGGTGGTAAAGCCAACCGGTATGCAGACTCTCCAATCCGGTCCATAATCAGATACGGTCCTAAGTACCGTGGACTTAACTTCTTAACTCCCATTCTCCTTCCGAGTCCCGATGTAGGTGTGATTCTCAAAAATACATGGTCTCCGACTTCGAAAGATAGAGGCTTGTGACGCTTGTCGTAATAACTCTTCTGTCTGGCCTGAGCCCGCTGCATATTTTCTCGAATCTTCTTTACTTGTTCGGATGTTTCTTGAATTAGATCGGGTCCTAACATACTTCGCTCACCCACTTCAGTCCAGCATAAAGGGGATCTGCATTTTCTCCCATACAGAGCTTCATACGGTGCCATCTGAATACTGGAGTGGTAACTGTTGTTGTAAGCAAACTCAATCAAGGAAAGATAGCTATCCCAGCTGCCTCCTAACTCCAAAACACATGCTCGTAACATGTCCTCTAATGCTTGAATGGTGCGTTCCGTCTGGCCATCGGTCTGCGGGTGATAAGCAGTACTCAACCTCAATTGGGTCCCTAACGCTCTTTGAAAGGATTCCCAAAACTTAGATGTAAACTTGGGATCACGATCACTGACAATACTCGTAGGAACTCCGTGCAACTTCACAATCTCCTGCAGATAAATTCTAGCAAGCCTCTCTGTATCATATGTGGTTCTAACACGCAAGAAATGAGCTGACTTCGTTAAACGATCGACAATCACCCAGATAGAATCATATCCTTCTCGCGTCCGAGGAAGTCCAACTACAAAATCCATCGAAATACTGTCCCACTTCCATTCGGGAATCTCCAAGGGTTGAAGGAGTCCCGACGGTTTCTGATGTTCGTACTTCACCTTCTGACAAGTTAAGCATCGAGACACATACTCCGCAATATCACGCTTCATACCCGGCCACCAAAACGAGGTCTTCAAATCATGGTACATCTTCGTGGATCCAGGATGAACTGCATACTTACCCTTGTGAGCCTCCTGTAAAACTTCTTGCTTCAACACTTCATTCGGCACAACCAGCCGTCCTTGAAATCTCCAAACATCATTCTCATCCTTTACAACATCTTGGTTACCAACCAAATCACGGACTAACTCTTCATCTTTCTGAGCCTCCTTAATTCTACTGATCAATTCATTCTCCACCTTTATATTTCCCAATCTTATGCTACTTCCTCTCTCGTCTACCGATAAGTTCAAGTCTCGAAAGGCCTCAAACAACTTCAATTCTTCCATCATCAGAGTTGCAGTGTGTAGTGTCTTCCTGCTCAGGGCGTCAGCTACCACGTTTGCCTTTCCTGGGTGGTATTTAAGTTCAAAATCGTAGTCCTTCAGAAATTCCATCCACCGACGTTGCCGCATATTCAGCTCCTTCTGATCGAACAAGTACTTCAAACTCTTATGATCGCTGAACACGTCAAACTGCGAACCATACAAGTGGTGCCTCCAGATTTTTAGTGCGAACACTATAGCTGCTAACTCCAAATCGTGCGTAGGATAATTTTCCTCGTGAGGCTTTAGTTGTCGAGATGCGTAAGCTACTGCCATACGGTCCTGCATCAACACGCATCCAAGTCCTTTCAGCGACGCATCGCAGTAAACTTCGAACCTTCGAGTAGGATCCGGAATCGTGAGTACGGGAGCACTCGTCAATCTGCTCTTTAGCTCCAAGAAACATTCTTCACAGGCTTCAGTCCACTCAAAAGGCTTATCCTTCCGAGTGAGACGAGTAAGGGGTTGCACTATCTGAGAGAAATTCTGGATGAACCTTCGATAGTATCCAGCAAGACCTAAGAAACTTCTTACTTCGGTGACAGTCTTGGGTCGTTCCCAATTCATGACAGCTTCGACTTTGCTGGGGTCCACCGCGATACCTTCTGATGAAATGACATGGCCCAGAAACTGGACCTCTTTAAGCCAAAACTCGCACTTCGACCATTTCGCGTACAACTGCTTCTCCTTCAAGATTTGCAAGACAATCCTCAGATGTTCCGCATGCAGCTCTTCATTAGCTGAGTAAATCAGGATATCGTCGATAAACACAATAACAAACTGATCAAGAAAGGGGCGGAAGATGCGGTTCATGTAGTCCATGAATACCGCTGGAGCATTCGTAAGTCCGAATGGGATCACCTGATATTCGTAGTGCCAATAACGAGTCCTAAAAGCGGTTTTCGGAATATCCTCCGGTTTGACCCGGATCTGATGGTATCCCGATCGTAAATCTATCTTGGAAAAGACTCTGGCTCCTCTCAGCTGGTCCATCAAATCGTCGATCCTCGGTAGCGGATACTTATTCTTCACCGTTACTTTGTTCAGCTGGCGGTAATCTACACACAGACGTAAACTTCCATCCTTCTTCTTAATCAAGATGGCTGGAGCACCCCATGGAGAAGTACTCGGTCTGATGAATTCCTTTGCCAAAAGCTCTTCTATCTGCTTCTTCAACTCGCGCAGTTCCAAAGGTGCCATGCGATACGGGGCAATGGAGATTGGTCCAACTCCAGGAACAAGTTCGATCGAAAATTCTATTTCCCTATGAGGAGGCAATCGAGGTATTTCATCCGGGAATACCTCCTCGAATTCTCTAACTACCGGTACATTCTGAATTTGATTGTCAACCGAGGTCTCAGCCTCGATCGACAAAAGATACCCTGCTGCTCCCTTGCGGAGCTCTTTTCTAACTTGCAATAAGGAAATGAGAGAGAAAGGTTGAAAATTACCATCTTTCGCAGGAACAACGACTTTCCCCGCTCGACAGTCCAACGTTATCCCGTTTTCCGTCAACCAGTCCATACCGATAATCACATCGAAGTTGAATACCGGCAGGACCACCAAATTAACTGAATACGTGTTCCCTTCGTACTGCAAGGTAACACCTCTGCAGATCTCTGAGGCTGTGCACGATCCTCCAGTAGGTGTGCTGATGTGTAACTCATAAGGTAACGGGGTTGGGGTGATGCCTATTCTCAAGGCAGTATGCTTTGCCATAAAAGAGCCAGACGCTCCAGAATCAAAGATAACAGAAATTGGGTGACCATTCAAAGTGACATTACCTTTGATCAGGTTGGGAAACTTCTGCGCTTCATTTGCATCCAATGTGAACACCCGTGCTTGCGGAGGCTGTTGATCAGCGTTCTGGGGGCATTTGTAAGCAAAATGACCTTGCTGGCCGCATCTGAAGCATGCATTGTTGTTCTTGCGACAGACTCCAAAGTGATTCTTTCCACATGTGGCACAAACAGTCGCGCCCTGACGTCCAGTCGACGATTGACCCACCGTAAAGTTTCTTTTAAAGTTTCCAGGCCGCGCCTGCAACGGCGTACCTCTGCCTCGACCCCTACCAGGTGCCGTCCTGAAGAATCTGCCTGCTCGGTTTCCTCCGTGGAATTGTGTTGGTGGCTTGTTCAAGTTCTTGGCCTCCAGAATGATTCCTTCTGCCTGACGACTCTGGTTGATGAGTTCCGGAAGTGTACGATTAGCCGTCGTCAAGATGAGCTTGCGGATTTCCGGATGCAATCCGCTCTCGAACTTCTCCACCTGCCATTCTTCATCATAAATGTTCCGGTCAAAGTTGGCGTACTCGATCAGCTGCCCAAATTTAGCAATATACTCATTGACCGTCATGTTATCCTGCCTGAGTGACAGCAGTTCAGTGTGCTTCATCCTTCTCATTGCCTTAGGAAAATACTTATCCAAAAATACTTGTCTGAACACGGCCCATGTCAGTTCAACGTCCTGAGCTCTCAGCAGAGCCCTCGCACCAGTCCACCATGTTAAAGCTTCTCCCATCAGCTGGTACGACGCGTAATCAGTCTTCTGCGCTTCCGGGCATGCCATACGTTCGAAAATATGCTCGATCATCTGCAGCCACTTTGCTGCAGCCTCGGGGTTGTCTTCACCCTCAAAGGTAGGTGGTTGGAAGTTGCGGAAGTCTTTCAACCTCCGACGGGCAATTTCTTCTGCATTTTCATGCAGTGGGGGTTGGTTCTGATTCTGTTGCCTATGGTCGCGCCATTCTTGGCTCATATTCTGGATAAACGTTGCCAGTCCCCCAATGGTAGTGATAAGATCCTCTTCCGCATCGCCAGTCCTTCCCCGAGTTGAACCGCGACCACCCGCCATGATTCTGCACTCACAATATCAGGAAATGAGTTGATCAGGCTCACCGCAAGTTATTCATGGCAGCAGTCCCAAGTAGGTACTCGAGTTCAATTCGGACAAGTTAGCTATGCATCCGTGTCTTATCACAGAACAGTCCTAACAATCTAACTATACTAGCTAATACATATACTTAAACTATAGCACATTTAGACAGTCAATCAGCAGATAAACACAATCAACAATCAATTCAATCAAACACAAGCAAATCCATGGACCAAACTGCTCTGATACCAATTAGTGTAACGCCCTCCCTTGTATGCATCCAAGAGAGTCGTTCGCTAAGCGGAATTAGAGTCGTTAACGTCACATGAGCTAACAAAGAATCTCATAGCAGTATACAAATCCGTATAAAATTTTCAGCACTTAAATTCTTTTCATAAAGGTTTTCCAAAATAGCTGTTGTTCATAAAAGTTCAAGCTAACATAAAGATGATTAAGACTACAGTCATCCAAGAGTACCAAAACATTAATCATTACAGTCATCCAATTAAACAAACAGCAACAGTGATAATCCACGCATCAGCAAGCAACAGCAAACATCACGTCTTCATGTGCTTTTATGTCCTCCTGCCATTTTGGAAAAATAGCAGCCCCGAAGGGGTGAGAATAATCCCAGTAGTGTGGCAATAAAACCAATAATATAACAGTATTAACTAGGCACAAAATCATAAACAGTCACTTCAACATATCCTTGTTCCTTTTCCTTTTTCCTTTTCATCATATTCATATATTGCGTATATAACGCCTTTCCTTTGCGCTTTTAGCACCGTCGTGCGCGCACTTCACAGTGGAATCAAATATACCCTTGGCACCTGAGCTCCATGTGGATTCCAACTGTGGGCCTATGCGGACTGATGCCAAGTGTCCCATACCCCGGTACCTTGGGGATGCCTATATGATGCTTGCTCAAACACATGATCCTGTACATAACTATTCTACACAAGGCCTATATGATCTTGATACATGCATGTCATGCTATGCTTTCACACACAAGGCGTAAAAATGCGGTATGATGTAAGATGCATGCTTATATACCTTTCATATGCGTTATGCTGCCACATAACGTCTTTACCTCATAGTCATATAGCCATCACGGCACATTTTTGGCAGTTTCCTCTCATTATAATGGAACATAATATTTTTACGGCATATGGAGCATCATGTCACAATTCTATACCAGTAGTCAATAGTCACATTAGGCATCATCGCCTGACACTTACCTTTGCGTGCCTTAAATATTACCAAACAGCAGCGAAGTATCTCACTTCTTAAGCGCACCTAAATCAATTACAACTAATCATTTACAGTGGCTATTTACAGCAGAAACAGAGAGCATACAACAGTGTCTTACAGTGGGAAAACAGTGAGCCTACCGCAGTGTTTACAGCAGCAAAACAGTGAGCATACAGCAGTGTTTACAGCAGCAAAACAGTGAACATACAGCAGTGTTTACAGCAGCAAAACAGTGAACATACAGCAGTGTTTACAGCAGCAAAACAGTGAGCATACAGCAGTGTTTACAGCAGCAAAACAGTGAGCATACAGCAGTGTTTACAGCAGCAAAACAGTGAGAAACATTTTAAAACAGAAACAGTGGCACTTTGGACTTAGCAAAACAGTGGCAGAAACAGTGGTATTAAAACAGTGGCAGAAACAGTGGCATGAATGGTACATTTTTTTGAGCATTAAAACAGTAGCATAAATCATGGTTTTTGGACATTGAAACAGTGGCATATTATGGACTAAAACAGTGGCATTTGATGCATAAAAACAGTGGCATTTTATGCATATAAACAGTGACATATGATGACTAAAACAGTGGCATATTATGCATAAAAACAGTGGCATATGATGACTAAAACAGTGGCCTTTTATGCATAGAAACAGTGGCATTTTATGCATATGCAGAAACAGTGGCATTTGATGACTAAAACAGTGGCATTTTATGCATAGAAACAGTGGCATATTTCTCTTTAAAACAGTGGCCTAATCATACAAAACAGTGGCATATAATCATTAAGCAGAAACAGTGGCATATATTTTTATATATGCATACAATTCACCATGAAATAGCTCCACCATTCTAATTTTTACCATGCTCATACTTGAATCCCAAAACCACACATACTCAAGGAGACATTTAAGCACACATACATGGTTACATAAAGAAAATGTCCTAAGCTCAAGGCTTACCTCTTGTAGCACACCCTTCAAAGTCAAGAATCACCCACCACCTTCTAGCTTCACTACACAACAAGTCCTCACTTCCTATGGTGATCTATGCGCAACAAGGTGAGGATGAACACACTAGGACAGCTTCAAGGTTGAGGAACAAGGCTTGCACTAGCTTGGTGTATGGTCACGGTTGAGGTGAGGGAAGGAGGGAGTTGGCTTGGCAAAGTCTTCTTGCTCCAAGGAAGCTTGTTGGTGCGGCTAGAGAGAGTGAGGAGGAGGAGGAGAGTTGGCTGCACTTACACATGAAGCCAGCCCCTTCCTTATGCGCAAATTTAAAGGGAAGGAGAGGAGAAGTTGCTATGATTAACCATCATGAAAAATTCTGGTTACTTGAGGGGATGGGGCTGCATACAAGGGCTGAATCAAGCAAAGGGTTTGCTTCTAATTTACTCTATTCACATGCAAGGAGTGAGGGGGATATGATCAGATTTGGGGGCTGTCCAAAGTCAGAGAAATTTCTGCACAATTGACCAAGCTATGCGCATAGAGTGGAGTGGAAAGGAAGTGTCATGAGCACATGTAAGAGCTTTACTAAGTCAACAAGTAAAACAACTATGTGGCAGCCCAAAAATCTGCATTTAGGCAGCCTAGGTGCGCAAATGATGAGGGGGGAAAGAGGTGCATCATGAGTGCAGATTTGAGGCAGCCTAAACACTCATTTTGGGGCTGTCTTGTGCGCATAAAATGATGATGGTGCAGCCCCAAGATGCATGTGGAAACAAGGGCAGGTTTGGCTCATGATTGGCTGCAAAAAGCTTGCAAAAATCTGCACATGGCAGCCTCATGATGGGAGGTGTAAGGGGTTTCTCTTGGTCAACACTCAAGTTAGATTTGTGCATAAAAAAAAATCTGCACCAAGACCCCTTCCATGTGCGCCTAAATGAAGGAAAATGCAGCCTAATATCATGCTAAAAGGTACATGTGTCTTCCATGCAATGAAATTGAAATCAAGTTATGCATAAGCAAGGTGAGGTGGCGGTTTAGCAAGAGAAAATGGCAGCTTACTAAGTCCTAATCACTCTCCTTTGTGCGCATGAATGAGTGGGAATTATCCTTGCCATGTGAGAGTTACTTGATACACAAGACACCTTAGTTGTACAAGGCTTAGGGGAGATAAGGGTGGACACAACCTTGGGCTGAACTAGCTTGATCCAAGAGCCATCCTTGGGCCATTGGCCACATACACAAAAGGATCCAATCACAAGTCCACTAGCAACAAGTCCACACACACACACTAGCCCACTACCAAAGTCCAATGAACACTAAGGTCCTATAACACATACTCACATTACTTATATGATTAAATTCACATGTCTACATATGTACCCTCCTATGATTTAATTTAATTAATTACCTCAGTCTTATCCAAGGAATAAAGATCAAACAATTCACAAGCCATTACACATAAACCATACATCCGAATTCTACACATGTACATATAGCATATAGTACTTATGTATTTTACTAATTATGCGGGATGTTACACAAGGGATATTTGATTCCACTGTGAAGTGCGCGCACGACGGTGCTAAAAGCGCAAAGGAAAGGCGTTATATACGCAATATATGAATATGATGAAAAGGAAAAAGAAAAAGGAACAAGGATATGTTGAAGTGACCGTTTATGATTTTGTGCCTAGTTAATACTATTATATTACTGGTTTTGTTGCCACACTACTGGGATTTTTCTCACCCCTTCGGGGCTGCTATTTTTCCAAAAATGGCAGGAGGACGTAAAAGCACGTGAAGGAGTGATGTTTGCTGTTGATTGCTGATGCGTGGATTTTCTCTGTTGCTGTTTGTTTAATGGGATGACTGTAATGATTAATGTTTTGGTACTCTTGGATGACTGTAGTCTTTATCATCTCTATGTTAGCTTGACTTTTATGAACAGCGGCTATTTTGGGAAAACCTTTGTGAAAAGAATTTAAGTGCTGAAATTTTTACTGTACACCTTACGGGTGGTGTTTTTAAGAGCAAACGAACTCGGATTTACTATTATTTTATATGCACGCGAAGCCCCAAACGTGCTCTTTCTAAATCACTTGAAATATTTTTTATCGTCCAAACAGAAGTTATAAGAACTATTGAAATGCCCTACGGATTTGTATACTGCTATGAGATTCTTTGTTAGCTCATGTGACGTTAACGACTCTAATCCCGCTTAGCAAACGACTCTCTTGGATGCATACAAGGGAGGGCGTTACACTAATTGGTATCAGAGCAGTTTGGTCCATGGATTTGCTTGTGATTGATTGACTTGATTGTTGATTGTGTTTATCTGCTGATTGATTGTCTAAATGTGCTATAGCTTAAGTAAGTATTAGCTAGTGTAGTTAAATTGTTAGGACCGTTCTGTGATGAGACACGGATGCATAGTTAACTTGTCCGAATTGAACCCGAGTACCTACTTGGGACTGCTGCCATGAATAACTTGCGGTGAGCCTGATCAACTCATTTCCTGATATTGTGAGTGCAGAATCATGGCAGGTGGTCGCGGTTCAACTCGGGGAAGGTCTGGCGATGCGGAAGAGGATCTTATCACTACCATTGGGGGACTGGCAACGTTTATCCAGAATATGAGCCAAGAATGGCGCGACCATAGGCAACAGAATCAGAACCAACCCCCACTGCATGAAAATGCAGAAGAAATTGCCCGTCGGAGGTTGAAAGACTTCCGCAACTTTCAACCACCTACCTTTGAAGGTGAAGACAACCCCGAGGCTGCAGCGAAGTGGCTGCAGATGATCGAGCATATTTTCGAACGTATGGCATGCCCGGAAGCGCAGAAGACTGATTACGCGTCGTACCAGCTGATGGGAGAAGCTTTAACATGGTGGACTGGTGCGAGGGCTCTGCTGAGAGCTCAGGACGTTGAACTGACATGGGCCGTGTTCAGACAAGTATTTTTGGATAAGTATTTTCCTAAGGCAATGAGAAGAATGAAGCACACTGAACTGCTGTCCCTCAGGCAGGATAACATGACGGTTAATGAGTACATTGCAAAATTTGGGCAGCTGATCGAGTACGCCAACTTCGATCGGAACATTTACGATGAAGAATGGCAGGTGGAGAAGTTCGAAAGCGGATTACATCCGGAAATCCGTAAGCTCATTTTGACCACGGCTAACCGTACACTTCCGGAACTCATCAACCAGAGTCGTCAGGCAGAAGGAATCATTGATGAGGCCAGGAACTTGAACAAGCCACCAACACAATTCCACGGAGGAAACCGAGCAGGCAGATTCTTCAGGACGGCACCGGGTAGGGGTCGAGGCAGAGGCATGCAGTTGCAGGCACGGCCTGGAAACTTTAAGAGAAGCTATACGGTGGGTCAATCGTCGACTGGACGACAGGGCGCGACTGTTTGTGCTACTTGTGGAAAGAACCACTTTGGAGTTTGTCGCAAGAACAACAATGCATGCTTCAGATGTGGTCAGCAAGGACATTTTGCTTACAAATGCCCCCAGAACGCTGATCAACAGCCTACGCAAGCACGGGTGTTCACATTGGATGCAAATGAAGCACAGAAGTTTCCCAACCTGATCAAAGGTAATGTCACTTTAAATGGTCATCCAATTTCTGTTATCTTTGATTCTGGAGCGTCTGGCTCTTTTATGGCAAAGCATACTGCCTTGAGAATAGGCATCACCCCAACCCCGTTACCTTATGAGTTACACATCAGCACACCTACTGGAGGATCGTGCACAGCCTCAGAGATCTGCAGAGGTGTTATCTTGCAGTATGAAGGGAACACGTATACAGTTAACTTGGTGGTCCTGCCGGTATTCAACTTTGATGTGATTATCGGTATGGACTGGTTGACGGAAAACGGGATAACGTTGGATTGTCGAGCGGGGAAAGTCGTTGTTCCTGCGAAAGATGGTAATTTTCAACCTTTCTCTCTCATTTCGTTATTGCAAGTTAGAAAAGAGCTCCGCAAGGGAGCAGCAGGGTATCTTTTGTCGATCGAGGCTGAGACCTCGGTTGACAATCAAATTCGGAATGTACCGGTAGTTAGAGAATTCGAGGAGGTATTCCCGGATGAAATACCTCGATTGCCTCCTCATAGGGAAATAGAATTTTCTATCGAACTTGTTCCTGGAGTTGGACCAATCTCCATTGCCCCGTATCGTATGGCGCCGTTGGAACTTCGCGAGTTGAAGAAGCAGATAGAAGAGCTTTTGGCCAAGGAATTTATCAGACCGAGTACTTCTCCATGGGGTGCTCCAGCCATCTTGATTAAGAAGAAGGATGGAAGTTTACGGCTGTGTGTAGATTACCGACAGCTGAACAAAGTAACGGTGAAGAATAAGTATCCGCTACCGAGGATCGACGATTTGATGGACCAGCTGAGAGGAGCCAGAGTCTTTTCCAAGATAGATTTACGATCGGGATACCATCAGATCCGGGTCAAACCGGAGGATATTCCGAAAACCGCTTTTAGGACTCGTTATGGGCACTACGAATATCAGGTGATCCCATTCGGACTTACGAATGCTCCAGCGGTATTCATGGACTACATGAACCGCATCTTCCGCCCCTTTCTTGATCAGTTTGTTATTGTGTTTATCGACGATATCCTGATTTACTCAGCTAATGAAGAGCTGCGCGCGGAACATCTGAGGATTGTCTTGCAAATCTTGAAAGAGAAGCAATTGTACGCGAAATGGTCGAAGTGCGAGTTTTGGCTCAAAGAGGTCCAGTTTCTGGGCCATGTCATTTCATCAGAAGGTATCGCGGTGGACCCCAGCAAAGTTGAAGCTGTCATGAATTGGGAACGACCCAAGACTGTCACCGAAGTAAGAAGTTTCTTAGGTCTTGCTGGATACTATCGAAGGTTCATCCAGAATTTCTCTCAGATAGTGCAACCTCTTACTCGTCTCACTCGGAAGGATAAGCCTTTTGAGTGGACTGAAGCTTGTGAAGAATGTTTCTTGGAACTAAAGAGCAGATTGACGAGTGCTCCCGTACTCACGATTCCGGATCCTGCCCGAAAGTTCGAAGTATACTGCGACGCGTCGCTGAAAGGACTTGGATGCGTGTTGATGCAGGATCGTATGGCGGTAGCTTACGCATCTCGACAGCTAAAGCCTCACGAAGAAAATTATCCTACGCACGATTTGGAGTTAGCAGCTATAGTGTTCGCCCTTAAAATCTGGAGGCACCATTTGTATGGTTCGCAGTTTGACGTGTTTAGCGATCATAAGAGTTTAAAGTATTTGTTCGATCAGAAGGAGTTGAATATGCGGCAACGACGGTGGATGGAATTCCTGAAGGACTATGATTTTGAACTTAAATACCACCCAGGAAAGGCAAACGTGGTAGCTGACGCCCTGAGTAGGAAGACACTGCACACTGCAACTCTGATGATGGAAGAGCTGAAATTGTTTGAGGCCTTTCGAGATTTGAACTTATCTGTGGACGAGAGAGGGCATAGCATAAGATTGGGAAATATAAAGGTGGAGAATGAACTGATCAGTAGAATTAAGGAGGCCCAGAAAGATGAAGAGTTAGTCCGCGAGTTGGTTGGTAACCAAGAGGTAGTAAAGGACGAGAATGACATCTGGAGATTTCGAGGACGGCTAGTTGTGCCGAATGAAGAGTTGAAGCAAGAAGTTTTACAGGAGGCTCACAAGGGTAAGTATGTTGTTCATCCTGGATCCACGAAGATGTACTATGATTTGAAGACCTCGTTTTGGTGGCCGGGTATGAAGCGTGATATTGCGGAGTACGTATCTCGATGCTTAACCTGTCAGAAGGTGAAGTACGAACATCAGAAACCTTCGGGACTTCTTCAACCTTTGGAGATTCCCGAATGGAAGTGGGACAGTATTGCGATGGATTTTGTAATTGGACTTCCTCGGACGCGAGAAGGATATGATTCTATCTGGGTGATTGTTGATCGTTTAACGAAGTCAGCTCACTTCTTGCGTGTTAAAACCACATATGATACAGAGAGACTTGCCAGACTTTACCTGCAGGAGATTGTGAAGCTGCACGGAGTTCCTACGAGTATTGTCAGCGATCGTGATCCCAAGTTTACATCTAAGTTCTGGGAATCCTTTCAAAGAGCATTAGGGACCCATTTGAGGCTGAGTACTGCTTACCATCCGCAGACCGATGGACAGACGGAACGCACCATTCAAGCATTAGAGGACATGTTGCGAGCATGCGTTTTGGAGTTAGGAGGCAGCTGGGATAATTATCTCTCCTTGATTGAGTTCGCTTACAACAATAGTTACCACTCCAGTATTCAGATGGCACCGTATGAAGCTCTGTATGGGAGAAAATGCAGATCCCCTTTATGTTGGACTGAAGTGGGTGAGCGATGTATGTTAGGACCTGATCTAATTCAAGAAACATCCGAACAGGTAAAGAAGATTCGGGAAAATATGCAGCGGGCTCAGGCCAGACAGAAGAGTTATTACGACAAGCGTCATAAGCCTCTATCTTTCGAAGTCGGAGACCATGTATTTTTGAGAATCACACCTACATCGGGACTCGGAAGGAGAATGGGAGTAAAGAAGTTAAGTCCTCGATACTTAGGACCGTATCTGATTATGGACCGGATTGGAGAGTCTGCATACCGGTTGGCCTTACCACCCAATCTGTCAGGAATTCACAATGTATTTCATGTGTCGCAGCTACGGAGGTACCTCTCTGATCCATCTCACGTGTTACAGCCAGAAGAAGTGGAACTAAAGGAAAATCTGACGTATCAAGTACAACCGTTGCAAATTCTTGAAAGATCCGTCAAGCGACTCCGTTCTAAAGAGATTCCTTTGGTGAAAGTATTGTGGAACAACAGATCGGAAGCGGAAGCCACTTGGGAGCGCGAGGACGACATTCAGAAACGCTATCCAGAACTATTTAGCTCTTAAGTAAGTTTATTTTGCGGACAAAATTCCTATTTGGTGGGGAGAGTGTAACATCCCGCATAATTAGTAAAATACATAAGTACTATATGTTATAGATGTATGTGTAGATTTCGGATGCATGGTTTATGTGTAATGGCTTGCGAATTGTTTGACCTTTATCCTTGGATAAGACTAAGGTAATTAATTAAATTAAATCATAGGAGGATACATATGTAGACATGTGAATTTAATCATATGAGTAATGTGAGTGTGTGTTAGAAGGCTTTAGTGTTTATTGGACTTTGGAAGTGGGCTAGTGTGTGTGTGGACTTGCCACTTTTGAACTTATGTGATTGGATTCTTTGTGTGTGTGGCCAATGGCCCAAGGATGGCTTTTGGACCTACCTTGATTCAGCCCAAAGTTGTAACCATTCTTATCTTCCCCTAAGCCTTGTCCAACAAGGATGTCTTGTGTGCCAAGGAACCTTCACATGGCAACCTTTTTACCACCCTTTCATGCGCACAAAAGAGAGTGATTAGGACTTACAAATCTGCCATTTTCCCTTGCTAAACCGCCACCTCACACTTAGTTTATGCACCTTTGACTTCAACTTCATTGCATGGAAGACACATGTACATTTAGCATGATTTTAGGCTGCATTTTTCCCCATTTTGGCGCACATGGAGGGAGTCATGGAGCAGATTTTTTTATGACACAAAACTGCCTAACTTGTTGACTTGGAGAACCACCTTACACCTTCCATCATGAGGCTGCAATGTGCAGATTTTTGCATGCTTTAGGCAGTCCATCATGAGCCAAATCTCCCCCTTCTTCCACATGCTATCAAAGAAGATTTTTGGGCTGCACCTCCCTCATCATTTGCGCACATGGACTGCACCAATTCAGATTTTTAGGCTGCCACAAGTGGCACTTAGTGTTCCACTCCTCCATGTGCGCAAGACTTGGCTGCTTGTGCAGAAATTTTTCTGACTTAGGACAGCTTTCAAATCTGAACATATCTCTCCTCACTCCTTGCATGTGCATAGAGTAACTTAGAAGCAAACTCTTTGCTTGTTCAGCCCAAGTATGCAGTCCTACCTGCACAAGAAACCAGATTTTTACCATAATGACCATCATTGCAACCTCCCCTCCTCTCCCTTTAATTGTGCGCACAAGAGGCCTCCTTCACCTTGCACAAGTGCAGCCAAATTCCTTCCTCATTTCCTCCCTCTCTAGCCGTGACTACAAGCCTCTTGGAGAAGGAAAAACCTTGGTCACTTACCTTCCCTCACCTCTCAAAACCGTGACTCAAGAACACCAAGCAAGTGTAAGTCTTCCTCCTCACTTTCACCTCACTGTTCAGTCTTGATTCCTCAACCTTGAAGCTGCCCAAGTTAGTTCCTCCTCACCTTGTATGCGCATAGATCATCATAGGAAGTGGGGACTTGTTGTGTTGTAAAGCTAGAAGGTGGTGTGTGATTCTTGATCAAGAAGTGTGTGCTCCAAGAGGTAGGCCTTGAACTTAGAACACTTTCTTTGTGTAACCATGTGTGTGTGTGCTTGAATGTCTCCTTGATTATGTGTGGTTTTGGATTTAAGAATGAGCATGGTAAAAGTAGAATGATGGAGCTATTTCTTGATGATTTGTATGCTTAAGTTATGGAATGGAAGTCTCATGATCATACTTAAATTATATGCCACTGTTTCTGCACATTATATGCCACTGTTTCTGCACATTATATGCCACTGTTTCTGCACATTATATGCCACTGTTTCTGCACATTATATGCCACTGTTTCTGCACATTATATGCCACTGTTTCTGCACATTATATGCCACTATTTCTGCACATTATATGCCACTGTTTCTGCACATTATATGCCACTGTTTCTGCACATTATATGCCACTGTTTCTGCACATTATATGCCACTGTTTCTGCACATTATATGCCACTGTTTCTGCACATTTATGCCACTGTTTCTGCACATTATATGCCACTGTTTCTGCACACAAATGCCACTGTTTTAGTCATCATATGCCACTGTTTTATGCATAAAATGCTCACTGTTTTAGTCCATAATATGCCACTGTTTTATGCATAAAATGCCACTGTTTTAGTCCATAATATGCCACTATTTCAATGTCCAAAAACCATGATTTATGCTACTGTTTTAATGCTCAAAAATGTACCATTCATGCCACTGTTTTGATGCATAAACATCACTACTCATGCCACTGTTTTGATGTTCAAAAGTCACTATTTATGTCACTGTTTTAACATTCCTATGCCACTGTTTCTCCCACTGTTTGATATCACTGTTTCTGCCACTGTTGATGTCCAAAGAGTCACTGTTTCTGTTTCAAAATAGTCATTGTTTCTGCTGTATGCTCACTGTTTTTCTGCTGTAAAACACTGCTGTATGCTCACTGTTTTCCACTGTAAGCCACTGATGTATGCTCACTGTTTCTGCTGTAAATAGCCACTGTAAATGATTGGTTGTAATTGATTTAGGTGCGCTTAAGAAGTGAGATACTTCGCTGCTGTTTGGTAATATTTAAGGCACGCAAAGGTAAGTGTCAGGCGATAATGCCTAATGTGACTATTGACTACTGGTATAAAATTGTGACATGATGCTCCATATTCCGTAAAAGTGTTATGTTCCATTATGATGAAAGGAAACTGCCAAAATGTGCCGTGATGGCTATATGATTATGAGGTAAAGACGTTATGTGGCAGCATAACGCATATGAAAAGTATATGTGCCGTGATGGCTATATGAAAGGTATATAAGCATGCACCTTACATCATACCGCATTTTTTACGCTTTGTGTGTGAAAGAATAGCATGACATGCATGTATCAAGATCATATAGGCCTTGTTTTAGAATAGTTATGTACAGGACCATGTGTTTGAGCAAGCATCATATAGGCATCCCCAAGGTACCGGGGTATGGGACACTTGGCATCAGTCCGCATAGGCCCACAGTTGGAATCCACATGGAGCTCAGGTGCCAAGGGATATTCGATTCCACTGTGAAGTGCGCGCACGACGGTGCTAAAAGCGCAAAGGAAAGGCGTTATATACGCAATATATGAATATGATGAAAAGGAAAAAAGAAAAGGAACAAGGATATGTTGAAGTGACGGTTTATGATTTTGTGCCTAGTTAATACTGTTATATTACTGGTTTTGTTGCCACACTACTGGGATTATTCTCACCCCTTCGGGGCTGCTATTTTTCCAAAATGGCAGGAGGACGTAAAAGCATTTGAAGGAGTGATGTTTTGCTGTTGCTTGCTGATGCGTGGATTATCACTGTTGCTGTTTGTTTAATTGGATGACTGTAATGATTAATGTTTTGGTACTCTTGGATGACTGTAGTCTTTATCATCTCTAAGTTAGCTTGAACTTTTATGAACAACGGCTATTTTGGAAAACCTTTGTGAAAAGAATTTAAGTGCTGAAATTTTTGCAGTGCACCTTACGGGTGGTGCTTTTATGAGCAAACGAACTCGGATTTACTATTATTTTATATGCACGCGAAGCCCCAAACATGCTCTTTCTAAATCACTTGAAATATTTTTTATCGTCCAAACAGAAGTTATAAGAACTATTGAAATGCCTTCGGATTTTTATACTGCTATGAGATTCTTTGTTAGCTCATGTGACGTTAACGACTCTAATTCCGCTTAGCAAACGACTCTCTTGGATGCATACAAGGGTGGGCGTTACACTAATTGGTATCAGAGCAGTTTGGTCCATGGATTTGCTTGTGTTTGATTGAACTGATTGTTGTTTGTGTTTATCTGCTGATTGACTGTCTAAATGTGCTATCGTTTAAGTATGTATTAGCTAGTGTAGTTAGATTGTTAGGACCGTTCTGTGATAAGACACGGATGCATAGTTAACTTGACCGAATTGAACCCGAGTACCTACTTGGGACTGCTGCCATGCATAACTTGCGGTGAGCCTGATCAACTCATTTCCTGATATTGTGAGTGCAGAATCATGGCAGGTGGTCGCGGTTCAACTCGGGGAAGGTCTGGCGATGCGGAAGAGGATCTTATCACTACCATTGGGGGACTGGCAACGTTTATTCAGAATATGAGTCAAGAATGGCGCGACCATAGGCAACAGAATCAGAACCCACCCCCACTGCATGAAAATGCAGAAGAAATTGCCCGTCGGAGGTTGAAAGACTTCCGCAACTTCCAACCACCTACCTTTGAGGGTGAAGACAACCCTGAGGCTGCAGCGAAGTGGCTGCAGATGATCGAGCATATTTTCGAACGTATGGCATGCCCAGAAGCGCAGAAGACTGATTACGCGTCGTACCAGCTGATGGGAGAAGCTTTAACATGGTGGACTGGTGCGAGGGCTCTGCTGAGAGCTCAGGACGTTGAACTGACGTGGGCCGTATTCAGACAAGTATTTTTGGATAAGTATTTTCCTAAGGCAATGAGAAGAATGAAACACACTGAACTGCTGTCACTCAGGCAGGATAACATGACGGTCAATGAGTACATTGCAAAATTTGGGCAGCTGATCGAGTACGCCAACTTTGACCGGAACATTTATGATGAGGAATGGCAGGTGGAGAAGTTCGAAAGCGGATTACATCCGGAAATCCGCAAGCTCATTTTGACGACGGCTAATCGTACACTTCCGGAACTCATCAATCAGAGTCGTCAGGCGGAAGGAATCATTAACGAGGCCAAGAACTTGAACAAGCCACCAACACAATTCCACGGAGGAAACCGAGCAGGCAGATTCTTCAGGACGGCACCTGGTAGGGGTCGAGGCAGGGGTACGCAGTTGCAGGCACGGCCTGGAAATTTTAAGAGGAGCAATACTATTGGTCAATCCTCGACTGGACGACAGGGCGCGACTGTTTGTGCTACATGTGGGAAGAATCACTTTGGAGTTTGTCGCAAGAACAACAATGCATGTTTCAGATGTGGCCAGCAAGGACATTTTGCTTACAAATGCCCCCAGAACGCTGACCAACAGCCTACGCAAGCACGGGTGTTCACATTGGATGCAAATGAAGCACAGAAGTTTCCCAACCTGATCAAAGGTAATGTCACTTTAAATGGTCACCCAATTTCTGTTATCTTTGATTCTGGAGCGTCTGGCTCTTTTATGGCAAAGCATACTGCTATGAGAATAGGCATCACCCCAACCCCGTTACCTTATGAGTTACACATCAGCACACCTACTGGAGGATCGTGCACAGCCTCAGAGATCTGCAGAGGTGTTACCTTGCAGTATGAAGGGAACACGTATACAGTTAACTTGGTGGTCCTGCCGGTATTCAACTTTGATGTGATTATCGGTATGGACTGGTTGACGGAAAACGGGATAACGTTGGATTGTCGAGCGGGGAAAGTCGTTGTTCCTGCGAAAGATGGTAATTTTCAACCTTTCTCTCTCATTTCGTTATTGCAAGTTAGAAAAGAGCTCCACAAGGGAGCAGCAAGGTATCTTTTGTCGATCGAGGCTGAGACCTCGGTTGACAATCAAATTCAGAATGTACCGGTAGTTAGAGAATTCGAGGAGGTATTCCCGGATGAAATCCCTCGATTGCCTCCTCATAGGGAAATAGAATTTTCTATCGAACTTGTTCCTGGAGTTGGACCAATCTCCATTGCCCCATATCGTATGGCGCCGTTGGAACTCCGCGAGTTGAAGAAGCAGATAGAAGAGCTTTTGGCAAAGGAATTCATCAGACCGAGTACTTCTCCATGGGGTGCACCAGCCATCTTGATTAAGAAGAAGGATGGAAGTTTACGGCTGTGTGTAGATTACCGACAGCTGAACAAAGTAACGGTGAAGAATAAGTATCCGCTACCGAGGATCGACGATTTGATGGACCAGCTGAGAGGAGCCAGAGTCTTTTCCAAGATAGATTTACGATCGGGATACCATCAGATCCGGGTCAAACCGGAGGATATTCCGAAAACAGCTTTTAGGACTCGTTATGGGCACTACGAATATCAGGTGATCCCATTCGGACTTACGAATGCTCCAGCGGTATTCATGGACTACATGAACCGCATCTTCCGCCCCTTTCTTGATCAGTTTGTTATTGTGTTTATCGACGACATCCTGATTTACTCAGCTAATGAAGAGCTGCACACGGAACATCTGAGGATTGTCTTGCAAATCTTGAAGGAGAAGCAATTGTACGCGAAATGGTCGAAGTGCGAGTTTTGGCTTAAAGAGGTCCAGTTTCTGGGCCATGTCATTTCATCAGAAGGTATCGCGGTGGACCCCAGCAAAGTTGAAGCTGTCATAAATTGGGAACGACCCAAGACGGTCACTGAAGTTAGAAGTTTCTTAGGTCTGGCTGGATATTATCGAAGGTTTATCCAGAATTTCTCTCAGATAGTGCAACCCCTCAACCGTCTCACTCGGAAGGACAAGCCTTTTGAGTGGACTGAAGCTTGTGAAGAATGTTTCTTGGAACTAAAGAGCAGATTGACGAGTGCTCCCGTACTCACGATTCCGGATCCTACCCGGAAGTTCGAAGTATACTGTGATGCATCGCTAAAAGGACTTGGATGCGTGTTGATGCAGGATCGTATGGCGGTAGCTTATGCATCTCGACAACTAAAGCCCCACGAAGAGAATTATCCTACGCACGATTTGGAGTTAGCAGCTATAGTGTTCGCACTTAAAATCTGGAGGCACCACTTGTATGGTTCGCAGTTTGACGTGTTCAGCGATCATAAGAGTTTGAAGTACTTGTTCGATCAGAAGGAGTTGAATATGCGGCAACGACGGTGGATGAAATTTCTGAAGGACTACGATTTTGAACTTAAATACCACCCAGGAAAGGCAAACGTGGTAGCTGACGCCCTGAGTAGGAAGACACTGCACACTGCAACTCTGATGATGGAAGAGCTGAAATTGTTTGAGGACTTTCGAGACTTGAACTTATCGGTAGACGAGAGGGGGAATAGCATAAGATTGGGAAATATAAAGGTGGAGAATGAACTGATCAGTAGAATTAAGGAAGCTCAGAAAGATGAAGAGTTAGTCCGCGAATTGGTTGGCAACCAAGATGCTGTAAAGGACGAGAATGACATCTGGAGATTTCAAGGTCGGTTAGTTGTGCCGAATGGAGAGTTGAAGCAAGAAGTTTTACAGGAGGCTCACAAGGGTAAGTACGCAGTTCATCCTGGATCCACGAAGATGTACCATGATTTGAAGACCTCGTTTTGGTGGCCGGGTATGAAGCGTGATATTGCGGAGTATGTATCTCGATGCTTAACCTGTCAGAAGGTGAAGTACGAACATCAGAAACCTTCGGGACTTCTTCAACCTTTGGAGATTCCCGAATGGAAGTGGGACAGTATTGCGATGGATTTTGTAATTGGACTTCCTCGGACGCGAGAAGGATATGATTCTATCTGGGTGATTGTTGATCGTTTAACGAAGTCAGCTCACTTCTTGCGTGTTAAAACCACATATGATACAGAGAGGCTTGCTAGAATTTATCTGCAGGAGATTGTGAAGCTGCACGGAGTTCCTACGAGTATTGTCAGTGATCGTGATCCCAAGTTTACATCTAAGTTTTGGGAATCTTTTCAAAGAGCATTAGGGACCCATTTGAGGTTGAGTACTGCTTATCATCCGCAGACCGATGGACAAACGGAACGCACCATTCAAGCATTAGAGGACATGTTACGAGCATGTGTTTTGGAGTTAGGAGGCAGCTGGGATAATTATCTGTCCTTGATTGAATTTGCTTACAATAATAGTTATCACTCCAGTATTCAGATGGCACCGTATGAAGCTCTGTATGGGAGAAAATGCAGATCCCCTCTATGTTGGACTGAAGTAGGTGAGCGAAGTATGTTAGGACCTGATCTAATTCAAGAGACATCCGAACAAGTAAAGAAGATTCGGGAGAATATGCAGCGGGCTCAGGCCAGACAGAAGAGTTATTACGACAAGCGTCATAAGCCTCTATCTTTCGAAGTCGGAGACCATGTGTTCTTGAGAATCACTCCTACTTCGGGACTCAGAAGGAGAATGGGAGTAAAGAAGTTAAGTCCACGGTACTTAGGACCGTATCTGATTATGGACCGGATTGGAGAGTCTGCTTACCGGTTGGCCTTACCACCCAATCTGTCGGGAATTCACAATGTATTTCATCTGTCGCAGCTACGGAGGTATCTCTCTGATCCATCTCACGTGTTACAGCCGGAAGAAGTGGAACTAAAGGAAAATCTGACTTATCAAGTGCAACCGTTCCAAATTCTTGAAAGATCCGTCAAGCGACTCCGTTCTAAAGAGATTCCTTTGGTGAAAGTATTGTGGAACAACAGATCGGAAGCTGAAACCACTTGGGAGCGCGAGGACGACATTCAAAAACGCTATCCAGAACTGTTTAGCTCTTAAGTAAGTTTATTTTGCGGACAAAATTCCTATTTGGTGGGGAGAGTGTAACATCCCGCATAATTAGTAAAATACATAAGTACTATATGTTATAGATGTATGTGTAGATTTCGGATGTATGGTCTATGTGTGATGGCTTGCGAATTGTTGATCTTTATCCTTGGTTAAGACTAAGGTAATTAATTAAATTAAATCATAGGAGGGTACATATGTAGACATGTGAATTTAATCATATGAGTAATATGAGTGTGTGTTAGAAGGCTTTAGTGCTTAGTGGACTTTGGTAGTGGGCTAGTGTGTGTGTGGACTTGTCACTTTTGGGACTTTTGTGATTGGATTCTTTGTGTGTGTGGCCAATGGCCCAAGGATGGCTTTTGGACCTCCCTTGTTTCAGCCCAAAGTTGTAACCATTCTTATTTCCCTAAGCCTTGTCCAACAAGGTTGTTTGTGCACCAAGGAACTTTCACATGGCTAGATGTTTTCCCTCCTCTTTCATGCGCACAAAAGAGAGTGATTAGGACTTGAAATCTGCCAATTTTCCCTTGCTAAACCGCCACCTCATACTTAGTTTATGCACCTTTGACTTCAACTTCATTGCATGGAAGACACATGTACCATTTAGCATGATTTTAGGCTGCATTTTTCTTCATTTTGGCGCACATGGGGGGGAGTCATGGATCAGATTTTTCTATGACACAAAACTGCCTAACTTGTTGACTTGGAGAACCACCTTACACCTCCCATCATGAGGCTGAATTGTGCAGATTTTTGCATGCTTTAGGCAGTCCATCATGAGCCAAATCTGCCCCTTGCTTCCACATGCTATCAAAGAAGATTTTTGGGGCTGCAACCTCTCTTCCCATGCGCACATGGACTGCATCTATGCAGATTTTAGGCTGCCACAAGTGGCACCTCTTTCCACTCCTCCATGTGCGCAAGACTTGGCTGCTTGTGCAGAAATTTTTCTGACTTAGGACAGCTTTCAAATCTGAACATATCTCTCCTCACTCCTTGCATGTGCATAGAGTAACTTAGAAGCAAACTTTTTGCTTGTTCAGCCCAAGTATGCAGTCCTACCTGCACAAGAAACCAGATTTTTACCATA
>JAVKPL010014439.1:67500-77500 GCA_032173675.1 Gastrolobium villosum
ACTGTTTCTGCACATTATATGCCACTGTTTCTGCACATATATGCCACTGTTTCTGCACATTATATGCCACTGTTTCTGCACATATATGCCACTGTTTCTGCACATTATATGCCACTGTTTCTGCACATTATATGCCACTGTTTCTGCACATTTATGCCACTGTCTTGATGTTCAAAAATCCCTCTTCATGCCACTGTTTTGATGCATAAAAACACTCACTGTTTTAGCCATCATATGCCACTGTTTTATGCATAAAATGCCACTGTTTTAGTCCATAATATGCCACTGTTTTATGCATAAAATGCCACTGTTTTAGTCCATAATATGTCACTGTTTTATGCATAAAATGCCACTGTTTTAGTCCATAATATGCCACTGTTTCAATGTCCAAAAACCATGATTTATACTACTGTTTTGATGCTCAAAAATGTACCATTCATGCCACTGTTTCTGCCACTGTTAATACCACTGTTCTGACACTGTTTTGAGGCCCAAAGTGCCACTGTTTCTGTTTTAAAACGTTCACTGTTTCTGCTGTAAGGTGCTACTGTTTTTCTGCTGTAAAACGTCACTGTTTCTGTTTTAAAACGTTCACTGTTTCTGCTGTATGTTTACTGTTTTCCTGCTGTAAACCGTCACTGTTTCTGTCCACTGTCTTTAAGGAAAATACCACTGTTTTCTGTTCACTGTCTTAAAAGAACAACTCACTGTTTCTGCTCACTGTTTTAAGCACAACCGTCACTGTTTTCTGCTGTAAAAACGCTGCTGTATGCTCACTGTTTTGCTGCTGTAAACACTGCTGTATGATCACTGTTTTCCACTGTAAAACACTGCTGTATGCTCACTGTTTTGCTGCTGTAAGACACTGCTGTATGCTCACTGTTCGCTGTAAATAGCCACTGTAAATGATTGGTTGTAATTGATTTAGGTGCGCTTAAGAAGTGAGATACTTCGCTGCTGTTTGGTAATATTTAAGGCACGCAAAGGTAAGTGTCAGGCGATATTGCCTAATGTGACTATTGACTACTGGTATAAAATTGTGACATGATGCTCCATATGCCGTAAAAATATTATGTTCCACTATGATGAAAGGAAACTGCCAAAAATGTGCCGTGATGGCTATATGATTATGAGGTAAAGACGTTATGTGGCAGCATAACGCATATGAAAAGTATATAAGCATGCACCTTGCATCATACCGCATTTTTGTACGTTTTGTGTGTGAAAGCATAGCATGTCATGCATGTACCAAGAGCATATAGGTCTTGCTTTTTAGAATAGTTATGTACAGGACCATGTGTTTTGAGCAAGCATCATATAGGCATCCCCAAGGTACCGGGGTATGGGACACTTGGCATCAGTCCGCATAGGCCCACAGTTGGAATCCACATGGAGCTCAGGTGCCAAGGGATATTTGATTCCACTGTGAAGTGCGCGCACGACGGTGCTAAAAGCGCAAAGGAAAGGCGTTATATACGCAATATATGAATATGATGAAAAGGAAAAGGAAAAGGAACAAGGATATGTTGAAGTGACTGTTTATGATTTTGTGCCTAGTTAATACTGTTATATTACTGGTTTTGTTGCCACACTACTGGGATTATTCTCACCCCTTCGGGGCTGCTATTTTTCCAAAATGGCAGGAGGACATAAAAGCACATGAAGGAGTGATGTTTTGCTGTTGATTGCTGATGCGTGGATTATCACTGTTGCTGTTTGTTAATTGGATGACTGTAATGATTAATGTTTTGGTACTCTTGGATGTCTGTAGTCTTTATCATCTCTATGTTAGCTTGAACTTTGATGAACAGCGGCTATTTTGGAAAACGTTTGTGAAAAGAATTTAAGTGCTGAAATTTTTACAGTGCACCTTACGGGTGGTGTTTTATGAGCAAACGAACTCGGATTTACTATTATTTTATATGCACGCGAAGCCCCAAACGTGCTCTTCCTAAATCACTTGAAATATTTTTTTTTTATCGTCCAAACAGAAGTTATAAGTACTATTGAAATGCCTTACGGATTTGTATACTGCTATGAGATTCTTTGTTAGCTCATGTGACGTTAACGACTCTAATTCCGCTTAGCAAACGACTCTCTTGGATGCATACAAGGGAGGGCGTTACACTAATTGGTATCAGAGCAGTTTGGTCCATGGATTTGCTTGTGATTGATTGAATTGATTGTTGATTGTGTTTATCTGCTGATTGACTGTCTAAATGTGCTATAGTCTAAGTGCTTGGGTATATATTGACTAGGATAGTTAGATTGTTTAGACCCTTCTGTGATAAGACTCGGATGCATAGTTAACTCGTCCGAATTGAACCCGGGTACCTACTTGGGACTGCTGCCATGAATAACTTGCGGTGAGCCTGATCAACTCATCTCCTGATATTGTGAGTGCAGAATCATGGCAGGTGGTCGCGGTTCAACTCGGGGAAGGTCTGGCGATGCGGAAGAGGATCTTATCACCACCATTGGAGGACTGGCAACGTTCATCCAGAATATGAGCCAAGAATGGCGCGATCATAGGCAACAGAATCAGAACCAACCCCCACTGCATGAAAATGCAGAAGAAATTGCCCGTCGGAGGTTGAAAGACTTCCGCAATTTCCAACCACCTACATTTGAGGGTGAAGACAACCCCGAGGCTGCAGCGAAGTGGCTGCAGATGATCGAACACATCTTCGAACGCATGGCATGCCCGGAAGCGCAGAAGACTGATTACGCGTCGTACCAGCTGATGGGAGAAGCTTTAACATGGTGGACTGGTGCGAGGGCTCTGCTGAGAGCTCAGGACGTGGAACTGACGTGGGCCGTATTCAGACAAGTATTTTTGGATAAGTATTTTCCTAAGGCAATGAGAAGGATGAAACACACTGAACTGCTGTCACTCAGGCAGGATAACATGACGGTTAATGAGTATATTGCAAAATTTGGGCAGCTGATCGAGTACGCCAACTTTGATCGGAACATTTACGACGAAGAATGGCAGGTGGAGAAGTTCGAAAGCGGATTACATCCGGAAATCCGCAAGCTCATCTTGACGACTGCTAATCGTACACTTCCGGAACTCATCAACCAGAGCCGTCAGGCAGAAGGAATCATTAATGAGGCCAAGAACTTGAACAAGCCACCAACACAATTCCACGGAGGAAACCGAGCAGGCAGATTCTTCAGGACGGCACCTGGTAGGGGTCGAGGCAGAGGTACGCCGTTGCAGGCGCGGCCTGGAAATTTTAAAAGAAACTATACTGTGGGTCAATCGTCGACTGGACGACAGGGCGCGACTGTTTGTGTTACATGTGGAAAGAATCACTTTGGAGTCTGTCGCAAGAACAACAATGCATGTTTCAGATGTGGCCAGCAAGGACATTTTGCTTACAAATGCCCCCAGAACGCTGACCAACAGCCTACGCAAGCACGGGTGTTCACATTGGATGCAAATGAAGCACAGAAGTTTCCCAACCTGATCAAAGGTAATGTCACTTTAAATGGTCACCCAATTTCTGTTATCTTTGATTCTGGAGCGTCTGGCTCTTTTATGGCAAAGCATACCGCTATAAGAATAGGCATCACCCCAACCCCGTTACCTTATGAGTTACACATCAGCACACCTACTGGAGGATCGTGCACGGCCTCAGAGATCTGCAGAGGTGTTACCTTGCAGTATGAAGGGAACACGTATACAGTTAACTTGGTGGTCCTGCCGGTATTCAACTTCGAGGTGATTATCGGTATGGACTGGTTGACGGAAAACGGGATAACATTGGATTGTCGAGCGGGGAAAGTCGTTGTTCCTGCGAAAGATGGTAATTTTCAACCTTTCTCTCTCATTTCTTTATTGCAAGTTAGAAAAGAGCTCCGCAAGGGAGCAGCAGGGTATCTCTTGTCGATCGAGGCTGAAACCTCGGTTGACAATCAAATTCAGAATGTACCGGTAGTTAGAGAATTCGAGGAGGTATTCCCGGATGAAATACCTCGATTGCCTCCTCATAGGGAAATAGAATTTTCTATCGAACTTGTTCCTGGAGTTGGACCAATCTCCATTGCTCCGTATCGTATGGCGCCGTTGGAACTTCGCGAGTTGAAGAAGCAGATAGAAGAGCTTTTGGCAAAGGAATTTATCAGACCGAGTACTTCGCCTTGGGGTGCTCCAGCCATCTTGATTAAGAAGAAGGATGGAAGTTTACGTCTGTGTGTAGATTACCGCCAGCTGAACAAAGTAACGGTGAAGAATAAGTATCCGCTACCGAGGATCGACGATTTGATGGACCAGCTGAGAGGAGCCAGAGTCTTTTCCAAAATAGATTTACGATCGGGATACCATCAGATCCGGGTCAAACCGGAGGATATTCCGAAAACCGCTTTTAGGACTCGTTATGGGCACTACGAATATCAGGTGATCCCATTCGGACTTACAAATGCTCCAGCGGTATTCATGGACTACATGAACCGCATCTTCCGCCCATTTCTTGATCAGTTTGTTATTGTGTTTATCGACGATATCCTGATTTACTCAGCTAATGAAGAGCTGCACGCGGAACATCTGAGGATTGTCTTGCAAATCTTGAAGGAGAAGCAGTTGTACGCGAAATGGTCGAAGTGCGAGTTTTGGCTTAAAGAGGTCCAGTTTCTGGGCCATGTCATTTCATCAGAAGGTATCGCGGTGGACCCCAGCAAAGTTGAAGCTGTCATGAATTGGGAACGACCCAAGACTGTCACCGAAGTAAGAAGTTTCTTAGGTCTTGCTGGATACTATCGAAGGTTCATCCAGAATTTCTCTCAGATAGTGCAACCTCTTACTCGTCTCACTCGGAAGGATAAGCCTTTTGAGTGGACTGAAGCTTGTGAAGAATGTTTCTTGGAACTAAAGAGCAGATTGACGAGTGCTCCCGTACTCACGATTCCGGATCCTACCCGAAAGTTCGAGGTATACTGCGATGCGTCGCTGAAAGGACTTGGATGCGTGTTGATGCAGGATCGTATGGCGGTAGCTTATGCATCTCGACAACTTAAGCCTCACGAAGAAAATTATCCTACGCACGATTTGGAGTTAGCAGCTATAGTGTTCGCACTTAAAATCTGGAGGCACCACTTGTATGGTTCGCAGTTTGACGTGTTCAGCGATCATAAGAGTTTGAAGTACTTGTTCGATCAGAAGGAGTTGAATATGCGACAACGACGGTGGATGGAATTTCTGAAGGACTATGATTTTGAACTTAAATACCACCCAGGAAAGGCAAACGTGGTAGCTGACGCCCTGAGTAGGAAGACACTGCACACTGCAACTCTGATGATGGAAGAGCTGAAATTGTTTGAGGCCTTTCGAGACTTGAACGTATCAGTAGACGAGAGAGGAAATAGCATAAGATTGGGAAATATAAAAGTGGAGAATGAATTGATCAGTAGAATTAAGGAGGCTCAGAAGGATGAAGAGTTAGTCCGTGATTTGGTTGGCAGCCAAGATGTTGTAAAGGATGAGAATGATGTTTGGAGATTTCAAGGACGGCTGGTTGTGCCGAATGAAGTGTTGAAGCAAGAAGTTTTACAGGAGGCTCACAAGGGTAAGTACGCAGTTCATCCTGGATCCACGAAGATGTATCATGATTTGAAGACCTCGTTTTGGTGGCCGGGTATGAAGCGTGATATTGCGGAGTATGTATCTCGATGCTTAACTTGTCAGAAGGTGAAGTACGAACATCAGAAACCGTCGGGACTCCTTCAACCTTTGGAGATTCCCGAATGGAAGTGGGACAGTATTGCGATGGATTTTGTAGTTGGACTTCCTCGGACGCGAGAAGGATATGATTCTATCTGGGTGATTGTTGATCGTTTAACGAAGACAGCTCATTTCTTACGTGTTAGAACCACGTATGATACAGAGAGGCTTGCCAGAATTTATCTGCAGGAGATTGTGAAGCTGCATGGAGTTCCTACGAGTATTGTCAGCGATCGTGATCCCAAGTTTACATCTAAGTTTTGGGAATCCTTTCAAAGAGCATTAGGGACCCAATTGAGGTTGAGTACTGCTTATCATCCGCAGACCGATGGTCAAACGGAACGCACCATTCAAGCATTAGAGGACATGTTACGAGCATGTGTTTTGGAGTTAGGAGGCAGCTGGGATAATTATCTGTCTTTGATTGAATTTGCTTACAACAACAGTTACCATTCCAGTATTCAGATGGCACCGTATGAAGCTTTGTATGGGAGAAAATGTAGATCCCCTTTATGTTGGAATGAAGTAGGTGAGCGAAGTATGTTAGGACCTGATCTAATTCAAGAAACATCCGAACAGGTAAAGAAGATTCGGGAGAATATGCAGAGGGCTCAGGCCAGACAGAAGAGTTATTACGACAAGCGTCATAAGCCTCTATCTTTCGAAGTCGGAGACCATGTATTTTTGAGAATCACTCCTACTTCGGGACTCGGAAGGAGAATGGGAGTTAAGAAGTTAAGTCCACGGTACTTAGGACCGTATCTGATTATGGACCGGATTGGAGAGTCTGCATACCGGTTGGCTTTACCACCCAATCTGTCAGGAATTCACAATGTATTTCATGTGTCGCAGCTACGGAGGTATCTCTCTGATCCATCTCACGTGTTACAGCCGGAAGAAGTGGAACTAAAGGAAAATCTGACTTATCAAGTGCAACCGTTGCAAATCCTTGAAAGATCCGTCAAGCGACTCCGTTCTAAAGAGATTCCGTTGGTGAAAGTATTATGGAACAACAGATCAGCAACTGAAGCCACTTGGGAGCGCGGGGACGACATTCAGAAACGCTATCCAGAACTGTTTAGCTCTTAAGTAAGTTTATTTTGCGGACAAAATTCCTATTTGGTGGGGAGAGTGTAACATCCCGCATAATTAGTAAAATACATTAGTACTATATGTTATAGATGTATGTGTAGATTTCGGATCTATGGTTTTGTGTGAGGGTTTGCGAATTGGTTGACCCTTATCCTTGGATAAGACTAAGGTGATTAATTCAATTAAATCTTAGGAGGATACATAAGTAGACATGTGAATTTAATCATATGAGTAATGTGAGTGTGTGTTAGAAGGCCTTAGTGTTTATTGGACTTTGGAAGTGGGCTTGTGTGTGTGGACTTGCCACCTTTAGGCTTGTCTTATTGGATCCATCAAGTTCAGCCCAAGGTTAAACCCACACCTAATTCCCTAAGCCTTGTCCAACAAGGTTGTTTGTGTACCAAGGAACCTCCACTTGACTTGATGCTTTCTCTCACTCTTTCATGCGCATAAAGTGAGTGATTAGGACTTAGAAATCTGCCAATTTTCCCTTGCTAAACCGCCACCTCATACTTAGTTTATGCACCTTTGACTTCAACTTCATTGCATGAAAGACACATGTACACCTTAGCATCATTTTTAGGCTGCATACTTCCCCATTTAGGCGCACATGGAGGGGTCTTGGTGCAGATTTTTTTTATGACACAAATCTGACTTGAGTGTTGACCAAGTGAACCACCTTACACCTTCCATCATGAGGCTGAATTGTGCAGATTTTTGCATGTTTTAGGCAGTCCATCATGAGCCAAATCTCCCCCTCTCTTCCACATGCAACCAAAGAAGGATTTTGGGCTGCATCTCCCTCATCATTGCGCACAAGGACTGCATCAATGCAGATTTTTGGGCTGCCACATTGTTGTCTTGCATGTTGACTTAGTAAACCTCCTTGCATGTGCATAGAGTAACTTAGAAGCAAACCCTTTGCTTGTTCAGCCCAAGTATGCAGTCCCACCTCTTCAAGTAACCAGAATTTTCATGATGCTTAATCATGCCACTTCTCCTCACTTTCCCTTTAAATATGCGCATAAGGAAGGGGCTGGCCTCATGTACTAGTGCAGCCAAGTTCCTCCCTCATTCCCTCACTCTCCTAGCCGAACCTACAAGCCTCTTGGAGAAGGAAAAACCTTGGTCACTTACCTTCCCTCACCTCTCAAAACCGTAGCCTTTGTCCCAAGCAAGAGTAAGCTTTCCTCCTCACTTTCACCTCACTGTTCAGTCTTGATTCCTCACCTTTGGTAGCTGTCCAAGTTGCTCCTCCTCATCCTTGATTGCGCATAGATCTTCTCCTTAGGAAGTGTGCACTTGTTGTGTAGTAAAGCTTGAAGGTGGTGTGTGATTCTTGATCAAGAAGTGTGTGCTACAAGAGGTAGGCCTTGAACATAGAACACTTTCATTTTGTAACCATGTTTGTGTGCTTGAATGTCTCCTTGATTATGTGTGTGGTTTTGGATTCAAGTATGAGCATGGTAAAAGTAGAATGGTGGAGCTATTTCATGAGGATTTGTATGCATGAAAGCCTCATGGTCATGCTTAAGATATATGCCACTGTTTTGTATGGATATGCCACTGTTTTGAGGAATATATATGCCACTGTTCTGTATGCAAAATGCCACTGTTTCCCTTTGAATGTGCCACTGTTTTGAAGATGAAATACTCACTGTTTCGGTTCCTCAAAATAGTCATTTTGATGCCACTGTTTCTGCACATATATGCCACTGTTTCTGCACATATATGCCACTGTTTCTGCACATATATGCCACTGTTTCTGCACATATATGCCACTGTTTCTGCACATTATATGCCACTGTTTCTGCACATATATGCCACTGTTTCTGCACATTATATGCCACTGTTTCTGCACATTATATGCCACTGTTTCTGCACATTTATGCCACTGTCTTGATGTTCAAAAATCCCTCTTCATGCCACTGTTTTGATGCATAAAAACACTCACTGTTTTAGCCATCATATGCCACTGTTTTATGCATAAAATGCCACTGTTTTAGTCCATAATATGCCACTGTTTTATGCATAAAATGCCACTATTTTAGTCCATAATATGTCACTGTTTTATGCATAAAATGCCACTGTTTTAGTCCATAATATGCCACTGTTTCAATGTCCAAAAACCATGATTTATACTACTGTTTTGATGCTCAAAAATGTACCATTCATGCCACTGTTTCTGCCACTGTTAATACCACTGTTCTGACACTGTTTTGAGGCCCAAAGTGCCACTGTTTCTGTTTTAAAACGTTCACTGTTTCTGCTGTAAGGTGCTACTGTTTTTCTGCTGTAAAACGTCACTGTTTCTGTTTTAAAACGTTCACTGTTTCTGCTGTATGTTTACTGTTTTCCTGCTGTAAACCGTCACTGTTTCTGTCCACTGTCTTTAAGGAAAATACCACTGTTTTCTGTTCACTGTCTTAAAAGAACAACTCACTGTTTCTGCTCACTGTTTTAAGCACAACCGTCACTGTTTTCTGCTGTAAAAATGCTGCTGTATGCTCACTGTTTTGCTGCTGTAAACACTGCTGTATGATCACTGTTTTCCACTGTAAAACACTGCTGTATGCTCACTGTTTTGCTGCTGTAAGACACTGCTGTATGCTCACTGTTCTGCTGTAAATAGCCACTGCAAATGATTGGTTGTAATTGATTTAGGTGCGCTTAAGAAGTGAGATACTTCGCTGCTGTTTGGTAATATTTAAGGCACGCAAAGGTAAGTGTCAGGCGATATTGCCTAATGTGACTATTGACTACTGGTATAAAATTGTGACATGATGCTCCATATGCCGTAAAAATATTATGTTCCACTATGATGAAAGGAAACTGCCAAAAATGTGCCGTGATGGCTATATGATTATGAGGTAAAGACGTTATGTGGCAGCATAACGCATATGAAAAGTATATAAGCATGCACCTTGCATCATACCGCATTTTTGTACGTTTTGTGTGTGAAAGCATAGCATGTCATGCATGTACCAAGAGCATATAGGTCTTGCTTTTTAGAATAGTTATGTACAGGACCATGTGTTTTGAGCAAGCATCATATAGGCATCCCCAAGGTACCGGGGTATGGGACACTTGGCATCAGTCCGCATAGGCCCACAGTTGGAATCCACATGGAGCTCAGGTGCCAAGGGATATTTGATTCCACTGTGAAGTGCGCGCACGACGGTGCTA
>JAVKPL010014440.1:0-85266 GCA_032173675.1 Gastrolobium villosum
GTGGTGTTGTCTCCATGGTTATGAACCATTGTTCATACCATTAGAGGTTGCAAGAAGCCTCTTTGGTGCCAAGAACCAACCTTTGGGTGGCATTTTGTGTCCTTGGGTGTGCTGGACTTGTGTGCAGTATTGAGAGCTCCAAAGTCACCTTGAACTACTGACCAAGCTTTGGGTAAGTCACCTTAACTTGATCATGTGTTTTTATGGCTTAAAGGTGGTATCTTGGTATGTTAATGGGTTTAACATGTAACTAACACATAAGTGAACCTAAAATGGATTAAAGATGCATGCTTTAACGTGTACATGTGTTAAAAGTTGGATCTTTGGGATGGATACTCACGAAATGCAGAAACTGCATTCTGTCGTGAGATATCCGGATATTTGTTCGAACAGATATCCGGGATATCAGTATCCGGATATGGTATCCGGATATTGATATCCGGATATGGGCATCTGGGTATCCGGATATGACATATCCGGATATGTCCAGTATGATATCCGGATATGACATATCCGGATATGTTCTTCATGATATCCGGATATCCTGGGTTCTGCGCAGACAGTAGCTTTACTGTATGAACAGTAAGCTATGGGGTGTGTGTGGACCCTAGTTTATGGAAGTTGAACTTCTGTAATAAAAGGACTAAGTCAGAATCATATGATTAAGGGCTTATGGCTTTGTTGGAAGCCTTAAGACGTAAAACGTAAAAGAAAGGCGTAGTCTTTAAAGTTGTATGCTTGAGATGCATTAATATTGATGTAATGTTGGTCCATATCAGATTGTGATACTGCTGTTTGTGGACTTGTGAGTGGTTGGACTCTTGGCTTGGATTGATTGCTTGCAAGGTAAGCTTTCGTGTCCTCGGTTTAGCCATTTTGATGTTCCACCATGCCCATGGGGATGGGTTTATGCATGCTGTGTTACATGCTTTGATTATTTTGAAATGCTGTTGAGCTGTTTATATGTAATGAGCTATTATGATATGCATGTGGTGTCCACCTAGACGGCAATCCTGAGTATGTAGTACATACAAGATGGAGAAGCATGTGGGTGAGGTGCAGGTATATCCATGTACTCATGTAGGCATAGACGTATTCCTACATTTCTCTGGCCAGTAGATTTGAAAGCACACATGACATGATTAATTGCTGCATCGCATGATTTTAGAACTTATACTGTAATACTGTTTTTGAACTTATATTACACATGTAAGTGAGCTTGGGGTGGAGACTCTTGAGGACCCCTTGTCTTACTGAGATTTCTTGTTAGAGATCTCACCCCACGTTTGGGGACGCTTATTTCAGGATCAGGTAATGTTGAGGGCTCAGGTGGCAGGAGGCCAGAGTTGAGCTGATATTCTGATATGCTGTCTTGCTGGATTTGCTGTTATGTTTTCCGCTTTTATTAATCTGATTATGTTGAGACTATTTGTTGGGCATTGTTGCCTTATTTGGTGAGCATGGGGTTTGTCCATGCCACATGATTGAGTTATTGTCCTTTTATTTTTAATGATGTAATTAATGTATCAGGATTTTGACCCAGGCTGCATGTGTGTAGTCCTGCGGTTCTAGATACACACATTTTATTTATGTACGAGGTATTCAGTTAGTTGTCTTGCAATTTACATACAGGCAGTATTTTTATGAAAATAATTAAGTAAACAAGTTGGTAAGGTTAATGACGTCATAATTGAATTAAAGAAAAAGTTATTCCGCATTTTAATTAAGCGTGGCTTAATACGATAGTGTGTTAACAGACCGGGTTAACACGGGCTGTTACATTTTATGGTATCAGAGCACTTTCTAGGGAAAAGCCTGTATGTATTGCAATAACTTAGGATGAGTCGTTGCGTGTCTACTTTGTGTTCTCTCTGACAGGTGCGTATAATGATAATGCATATGTGACCACATGGCATGGGCCTGATCAACTCATTCTTTGTGTAACTTGTGCAGAGTCATGGTGCCACCGAGGAGGAACACAAGTACGAGCGAGGATCAGACGGATCCTGTCCTGGCTGCATTAGCTGAGATGCAGGCGGCCCGACTAGCCGACCAGGAAGCCACGAGGCTGGCGAACCGGGCGATGCTGGACGCTATAAGAGATGCGAACCGGCAAACCACGGCAGAGGTTCTGGAGGAGAACCGGATGGCCAACATGACGATGATGAGGGTCATGTTGGAGGAGTTGAGGGCTGGTCCTGCTGCTGGCCAGGGTCCTCCACCACCTCCACCGCCGCCACCGCCTCCACCTCCGCCTAGTCAACAGGAGGACTCCCAGAGCCAGATGGGTGAGGGTAGTCACTTGACGGGGGCTATGCAGACTATCCCCGTTCTTGCTGAGGATCGTGACGAGATCGATCGCCGGCTGAATGCTTTCCGCAAGCATAAGCCACCTACCTTCGACGGATCGTATGATCCCATTGCTGCTGCCAGATGGTTACAGGCGCTGGACAAGATTTTCCGGATCATGCAGTGCACCGATCCGCAGAAGCTGCTGTTCGCCACATACATGCTGGAGGGCGAGGCCCATGAGTGGTGGACCAACCTATCTCAGGTCTACGAGATGCAGGGTCATGTGATGACGTGGCCATTCTTCGAGGAGAGCTTCCTGGGTCAGTACTTCCCTTATGACTCACAGGAGAGGAAGCAGGGGGAGTTTGACCGGTTGGTACAGGGCTCGTTGTCTGTTGACGAGTACCTGGCCAAGTTTAATGAGCTGGTGAAGTTTTCACACTTCAGGATGGCGAGGCCTACTCCTACATTCTTGGCTGCTAAGTTCCGCAGGGGACTTAATGAGGATATTGCTGGTTACTTAGCTGGGTCGGCATCCAGAGATTTTGGGACACTGGTCCAGCAGTGTCGTGATATTGAGGACTTCTACAGCACGAGTAAGGCCAAGAAGGCCAAGATAGAGGTACCACAGGGTACCGGCGGTTCCACTCCCTGGAAGAGTAAAAAATTTGCGAACAAGGGCAAGGGCAAGCAGAGGGCGGCTAAGCAAGCGCCAAACCAGTTCAGAAAGACTGCCGCTCCGGGGAACACAGCTAGACCTCCTGCTCCCAGATGTTCGGGATGCGGGAAGTCACATTTTGGGCCGTGTTCTACCGGGCAGCTGATATGCTTCCAGTGTGGCAAGGAGGGCCACTATTCCAGAGATTGCCCGACGGCGAGGGTTGCTGCAGTGCAGGCTGTGCCATTGCAGATGGTTCCTACCGGGGCACCAGCAGTGCCACCTACTACGGGGCGTGTGTATACGTTGGATCGTCAGCAGTCGGACAGAGCTCCGAACCTGGTCAGAGGTACTGTTACCATTGGTGGTTCAGCTGTTGATGTGTTATTTGATTCAGGGGCAACGCACTCTTTTGTTGCTACCCCTATTGCTGTGGGGCTTGAGTTGCCCAGTGATGTGCTTTCTCCACCGATGCGGGTTACCACCGCCACCGGAGAAAAATGTTTGACCTCCACTGTTCATCGCGATGTAGCGTTTCAGTGGGATGGCCGTGACTTCTCGGTAGATCTGATAGGATTACCGATGGCCAACCTTCAGATTATTTTGGGCATGGATTGGTTGTCCAGAAACTGTGCAATGATTGATTGCTGTGCCAAGAAAGTGGTGATGTCTCCGGGTGGGTCCACAGCCAGTTCCTCACCGTTCATTTCAGTCCTGCAGGCGAGGAGGGCCTTGAGAGCAGGGGCATTTGGCTATGTCATGTTGGGAGGTTTGGTGAGTGGGACACAGGAGGATCTCACTGGCATTCCGGTGGTGAGGGAATTCCTCGAGGTGTTTCCTGAGGAGATTCCTGAGTTTCCACCGCAGAGGGAGATAGAGTTCTCCATAGACTTATTGCCTGGTGTGGGGCCTATATCTTTGGCTCCATACCGGATGTCGCCACCAGAGTTGGCAGAGCTGAAGAAGCATATCGAGGAGCTTTCAGCAAAAGATTTTATTCGGCCGAGTGTGTCTCCCTGGGGAGCACCGGTCATATTTGTGAAAAAGAAAGATGGGACCATGCGGTTGTGCACCGACTACAGACAGTTGAACAAGGTGACAATCAAGAACAAGTATCCTCTTCCACGCATTGATGATTTGCTGGATCAGCTCAGGGGTGCTTGTGTGTATTCCAAGATTGATCTCCGGTCCGGTTATCATCAGATACGGGTAAAGCCGGAGGATGTCCCAAAGACAGCATTTCGCTCGAGGTACGGGCACTACGAGTACTTGGTGATCCCGTTTGGACTCACCAATGCACCCGCGGTGTTCATGGACTACATGAACAGAATCTTCCAGCCGTACCTGGATCAGTTTGTGATCGTCTTCATTGACGACATCTTGATCTACTCCAAGACGGAGGAGGAGCATACCGAGCACTTGAAGATTGTGTTGCAAGTGCTAAAAGAGAAGAAACTCTATGCGAAGCCGTCAAAATGTGAGTTTTGGCTCAAGGTGGTTAAATTTCTGGGTCATGTGATTTCTGCTAATGGAGTTACAGTTGATCCTAACAAGATTGAGGCCGTGATGGATTGGGAGAGGCCCAAGACGGTTACAGAAGTAAGAAGCTTCCTGGGTCTGGCAGGTTACTATCGGAGGTTCATAGAAGGATTTTCCAAGATGGTGCTACCCATGACTCGCCTTACCCGAAAGGAGACTCCATTCGTGTGGACACATGAGTGTGAGAGGTGTTTCCAGGAGTTAAAGGAGAGACTGACTACTGCTCCAGTGTTAGTTCTTCCTGATCCTGCGGAGCAATTCGAGTTGTACTGCGATGCCTCTGGTAAAGGACTTGGCTGTGTGCTGATGCAGAAAGGGAAAGCTGTTGCCTATGCTTCAAGACAGTTGAAACCTCATGAGGAGAACTACCCGACTCACGACTTGGAGTTGGCGGCCATTGTTTTTGCTTTCAAGATTTGGAGGCATTACCTATTTGGCATGAAGTTTGCTGTATTCAGTGATCACAAGAGCCTGAAGTACCTGTTTGACCAGAAGGAGTTGAACATGAGACAGCGTAGATGGATGGAGTTCTTGAAGGACTATGACTTTGAGTTGAGGTACCATCCCGGCAAGGCCAATGTGGTAGCTGATGCTTTGAGTCGGAAATCCGTGAGCTTATCCAGTTTAATGATGAACGACTACGAGATGATCGAGAAGTTCAGAGACTTGAGAGTGAACTCCTTGTTTGGGGGTGCACTGCTTGAGATGGAAACAGCGGAAGTGATTAATGAGCTGATGGAAAAGATCAAAGAGGCGCAAGTGCAAAGAGAGTGCCTCGATTATGTGAAAAACCAGGACGGTGTGTCTTGGAACGAGGATGGATTGCTGCTGTTTCAAAAGAGGATTGTTATTCCTCGAGGGCCATTGACTGAGGAGGTTATGGCAGAGGCTCATAAGGGCCGGTTCACTATCCACCCTGGTGCTACAAAAATGTATCAGGACCTAAAAAGGAATTTTTGGTGGCCGGGCATGAAGAAGGACATAGCGGTCTACGTGTCCAAGTGTCTGATTTGCCAGAAAGTAAAGATTGAGCACCAGAAACCGTCTGGTAAACTTCAACCTCTGGAGATTCCACAGTGGAAGTGGGAGAGTATTTCCATGGACTTCGTGGTGGGATTGCCTAAAACTCAGGCTGGTTGTGACTCTATCTGGGTCATTGTGGACAGATTGACCAAGTCTGCCCATTTTCTTCCAGTGAAGGTGAGCTTCACTACAGAGCAGTTGGCCAAACTATATGTCCGTGAGATTGTGAGGCTTCACGGGGTGCCCGAGAGTATCATCAGTGATAGGGACCCGAAGTTCACATCTCGGTTCTGGGAGGCGCTGCAGGAGGCTTTTGGTACGCGGTTGAGATTGAGTACCGCCTATCACCCTCAGACTGACGGACAGACTGAGCGGACCATCCAGACATTGGAGGACATGTTGAGAGCTTGCACGTTGGAGCAGGGTTCTGCATGGGATAGGTACCTTCCGTTGGTTGAATTTTCATACAACAACAGTTTTCATGCCAGTCTGGGCATGGCACCCTACGAGGCGCTGTACGGTAGGAGGTGTCGGACTCCTACCTGCTGGTCTGAGGTTGGAGATAAAGAGCTTTTCGGCTTGGACTTTGTCCAAGATACTACCCTTCAGATCCAGATGATCAGGGAAAAGTTGAAGCAGGCGCAGAATCGTCAGAAGAGCTACTACGATGTCAAGCATCGACCACTGGAGTTCAGTGAGGGTGAGCACGTGTTTGTGAAACTTTCACCTGTCACTGGTGTTGGACGGGCACTCGGCGTGAGGAAGTTGAGCCCGCGATTCATTGGGCCCTACCAGATTCTTGGTAGAGTAGGACCAGTTGCCTATCGACTCGCCTTACCTCCGAACCTCGCCAACATCCACGACGTGTTTCACGTGTCTCAGCTTCGGAAGTACATAGCCGATCCTTCGCACGTGGTGCAGCCGGATGATGTGGAGGTTCGGGAGAACCTAAAGACTCCCGTCGGACCACTCAAGATTCTCGATCGTGGCGAGAAGCAGTTGAGGAGCAAAATCATTCCGATGGTCAAAGTGCAATGGTCAGGAAGAACTCCTGAGGAGTGTACCTGGGAGCGAGAGGATGAGCTTCTCCGACAGTATCCCGACTTTCGAGACAGGTATGTTTCTGATTTTGAGGACAAAATCCTTAAAAAGGTGGGGTGAATGTAAGAACCCGCACCGCTAATTAAGGTATTAGTAAATTAATTATGTTAATTAGGAAATAATTCCATAATTGACCCTAATAATTATTAATGGGCTTAGATAATTATATTGAGTGAGTAAAAATGCTGAAAGTCGCTTTTCGGAAGAAAAGCGCAGATACCGGTTCTGCTACTTGGTATAAATGCGTACCGGAAAAGTATCCCGGAAAATTATAACGAATGCATGATAATTACTAGAATATTATGTAGGACTCGTAAAACAAGTTTCAAGTCAAAATGACTCAATCTGATGCCAGAACTGATACTGGCTATGGAAAAGCGCGTACCGGAAAGGTGCTCCGAAAAATAAAATAAAAATATGACAAATCTTAGAAAAATGCGTAGGTCTAGAATCTGAAGTTTGGGATCAATATCTTTTACTTTGCGATTGAGGTTAATACTGCGTGTTTAAGTGGCTTTGGCTATATATATGCATATTAAGGGCACATTGCCCTAGAAAACCAACTTCCTACGTGACTTGGGTGGCTGCAGCTTGCCTCCCTTCTTCCTTCCTTCCTCCTTGGCCATTTTGCTTGGGAGAAACCACCAAGTTGTCACCTTTAGCCTTAATCCTTCCTCTTTCACCATGGAAACACTTGAGTGAGTGCATTGTAAGGGGGTTTGTGATCTTGTTTTCTGAGGGTGCTGCTGTGGAGGGAGTGTTTGAGGGCTGTGGTGTTGTCTCCATGGTTATGAACCATTGTTCATACCATTAGAGGTTGCAAGAAGCCTCCTTTGGTGCCAAGAACCAACCTTTGGGTGGCATTTTCGTGTCCTTGGGTGTGCTGGACTTGTGTGCAGTATTGAGAGCTCCAAAGTCACCTTGAACTACTGACCAAGCTTTGGGGTAAGTCACCTTAACTTGATCATGTGTTTTTATGGCTTAAAGGTGGTATCTTGGTATGTTAATGGGTTTAACATGTAACTAACACATAAGTGAACCTAAAATGGATTAAAGATGCATGCTTTAACGTGTACATGTGTTAAAAGTTGGATCTTTGGGATGGATACTCACGAAATGCAGAAACTGCATTCTGTCGTGAGATATCCGGATATTTGTCGAACAGATATCCGGATATCAGTATCCGGATATGGTATCCGGATATTGATATCCGGATATGGGATCTGGGTATCCGGATATGACATATCCGGATATGTCCAGTATGATATCCGGATATGACATATCCGGATATGTTCTTCATGATATCCGGATATCCTGGGTTCTGCGCAGACAGTAGCTTTACTGTATGAACAGTAAGCTATGGGGTGTGTGTGGACCCTAGTTTATGGAAGTTGAACTTCTGTAATAAAAGGACTAAGTCAGAATCATATGATTAAGGGCTTATGGCTTTGTTGGAAGCCTTAAGACGTAAAACGTAAAAGAAAGGCGTAGTCTTTAAAGTTGTATGCTTGAGATGCATTAATATTGATGTAATGTTGGTCCATATCAGATTGTGATACTGCTGTTTGTGGACTTGTGAGTGGTTGGACTCTTGGCTTGGATTGATTGCTTGCAAGGTAAGCTTTCGTGTCCTCGGTTTAGCCATTTTGATGTTCCACCATGTCCCATGGGGATGGGTTTATGCATGCTGTGTTACATGCTTTGATTATTTTGAAATGCTGTTGAGCTGTTTATATGTAATGAGCTATTATGATATGCATGTGGTGTCCACCTAGACGGCAATCCTGAGTATGTAGTACATACAAGATGGAGAAGCATGTGGGTGAGGTGCAGGTAGTATCCATGTACTCATGTAGGCATAGACGTATTCCTACATTTCTCTGGCCAGTAGATTTGAAAGCACACATGACATGATTAATTGCTGCATCGCATGATTTTAGAACTTATACTGTAATACTGTTTTTGAACTTATATTACACATGTAAGTGAGCTTGGGGTGGAGACTCCTTGAGGACCCCTTGTCTTACTGAGATTTCTTGTTAGAGATCTCACCCCACGTTTGGGGACGCTTATTTCAGGATCAGGTAATGTTGAGGGCTCAGGTGGCAGGAGGCCAGAGTTGAGCTGATATTCTGATATGCTGTCTTGCTGGATTTGCTGTTATGTTTTCCGCTTTTATTATGCTGATTATGTTGAGACTATTTGTTGGGCATTGTTGCCTTATTTGGTGAGCATGGGGTTTGTCCATGCCACATGATTGAGTTATTGTCCTTTTATTTTTAATGATGTAATTAATGTATCAGGATTTTGACCCAGGCTGCATGTGTAGTCCTGCGGTTCTAGATACACACATTTTATTTATGTACGAGGTATTCAGTTAGTTGTCTTGCAATTTACATACAGGCAGTATTTTTATGAAAATAATTAAGTAAACAAGTTGGTAAGGTTAATGACGTCATAATTGAATTAAAGAAAAAGTTATTCCGCATTTTAATTAAGCGTGGCTTAATACGATAGTGTGTTAACAGACCGGGTTAACACGGGCTGTTACACAAGGGGTCCTCAAGGATCTTCCACCCCAAGCTCACTTACATGTGCAATATAAGTTCAAAAGCAGTTTAACAATATAAGTTCCAAAATCAGTGCAATGCAATAGATATTCATGTCATGTGTGTTATAACTATTCTACTGGCCAGAGAAATGCAGGATGTACGTACGTCTACAACCCACAATAGTACAAGGAACACCGCTTGTACCTCGCCCACAGCCTCACCATTTTGTATGTTCCCACATACTCAGGCTTACAGTATAGGTGGAACACCACATGCATACCATAAGCACTTGCACATAACAGCTCAATAGCATTTCAAATAAATCAGTATATTATGAAAACACATCATGCATATAAACCATCCCCCCATGGGGTACGGTAGAACCAACAATGGCTAAGCTGAGGACACGAAAGCTTACCTCGCAAGCTAACTATCCCAATATAAGAGTCCAACCAGCTCAAAGTCCACACACAGTAGGATCACAATCTGTTTTGGACCAGTAGTCACATTAAGTCTTAATCGCACTGTATTAGCGCTAATATCTATGCTTATCATTTTAATCCCACACTTTGGAATCTGAACCTACTCATTTTTCTAAGATTTTTCATATTTTATTTTATTTTTCGCAGCATCTTTCCGGTACACGCTTTTACATAGCCAGTATCAGTTCTGACACCAATTCTCCTTATTTTGACCTGAAACTTGTTGTACAAGTCCTATATATTATTCTAGGAATATTCATGCCCTTATTACAATTTTCCGGGATACTTCATCGGTACACATTTATACCGTGAGACAGAACTGGAATCTGCACTTTTCGTCCGAAAAGCGACTTTCAGCATTCTTAATCACTTACCATAATTATATAAGGTCAATTATGGAATTATTTCCTAATTCTCATATTTAATTAATTTAATTTCCTAAATTACCGGTGCGGGTTCTTACACCGAACCTAGGGGAGGGAGGTGAAATGAGATTTTTCAATTTTCCAACACATGTTAATGTTTAATTCACATTATAGCTTCCTAAACAACACAAACTCATCATCAATTTCAAATTTCAAACTCAATTATTTCCCACCAAAGCATGCTTCAAACTTTCAAGACTTAAATCATAAAAATCAAACCATGGAAATAGAGATTTCTTACCTCCAATCGCTTATCCAAGGTCCAAAGAACAAAACCTAAGCTTTGCTCACTGAAAATCCACACTTTTTCACTTGGATGAATAGTGCCACTAATTGGGGATGAGGAAGAACTCTCTCCACAAGCAATTTTAGCTCAAACTAAGTGGTGGAATGGATTCATTAGGAGATTTACTATCGATTTCATGTAATGGACTTTTGCATTTGGATGATTGTGGAGGGAGAAATCAAACAAAGAAATTTCAAACCCTAACCCCCTTTGAAGATGAACAACTCGGGTAGGAAGAGAGAGAAGGGAGCAAAAATCTGATGTAAATAGTGATTTTCAAGTCACTTAAGGTTTTTAAGCACATGTGGCTTTTTACCTGTTGTTTCTCTCTCGCGTATTTTCACTTAAACTGACCTGAAACTAACTTAAAGCTACAGACATTCTTTTATTTTTCTGAACTCATTTACATTAATTTTTATTCTCTAAGGAACAATATTCTTAATTTACAGTATGGTTTCTGCATCGTTTTTGATGAAATGCACCGTGAATCACTATCTGTGCACCGTTTGCATACGAAACTTAAAACTTATTAATTCATCATTTTTAGGTCTATCATGACTTGTTTGGCATATATTGGATTTTCTTATTCTTATTCCATCAATTATTTATTTTTGGACTCTATCGGTTGCTTAAATAGCGGTACAAAATACCCAGTAGAAAACACTATTCATGAGATTTTCACGGAAAGTGTCAGACTATACAATTTTTCGTTATGAACTCATATTTGGCATCAAAATTGCCAAATTATGTCTCTAAATTCATTTTGCTCATTTAAGCTCTACCGATTGATTCACAAGAATGCAGATTTTCCGGCAGAAGGCACTGTTCATGACCTAGTCATGATTACAGTCAAAATACTTGAAATCGCGTTCTGAATCTAATTATGGCATTTAAATCCTTAAATTAAATCTCTAACTAAAATTTACCAGTTAGGGTCATTATATACTTCACACACAGATTTACCATCTTGCATGTGGCCTGACATGCTCAGGGGTTACCGTCCCTTGTGAACACCCCACATATATATACATACGACAAATACACTAAAAACATAATTCAGCTCAACAACGTATCTAATATTCATCATATAAATAGATATATTTTCAAAAAATAACACATCATGCATATAAACCATGCTTCCATGAGGTATGATGGAACCATCAATGGATAAAACCGAGGACACAAAAGCCTACCTGTCAAGCAAGCAATATCAAATTAGAAGTCCACACAAAATCCTTGGGTCACCAAACAACAAGATCACAGTCTGTTATACTAAAAATATCATTAATATTCATAGGCAAGAGTTTCATTGCATAAGAGCAACATTTCCTTTTTTGTTTAATGATTACAGGCTTCTCCCAAAGCCTTAATAATGAGTTATTTCATTTTTATCACTTGAACACTTATAGGACAAGCCCACACTGATTCATTAAGGTCCTATATTGTATTTAAGACTTTCCAACTTGTTAAAATTGATTTTAGACTTAATCTGCCAAGAGTATTTGAATACTCCTCGATAAGTATTCGAATACTTCTTGTTCCTAGAAAAGTATTCCAATACTCTTACTAAAGTATTCGAATACCAAAAGTATCCCAATAAATAGGTGCAGAGACATTGAAGCAAGCTTGAAGGAAGCTGAGGAGGTAAGAGAGAAAGACAGATCTTCAAATCGAAGAAGGAACGATGACAGAAACGAAGGAAGGTTTCCACATACACAAGATTTGGGAAACAGTTTTGCTAGCATAATTTTTAAAACATAATGCTTTATAAGTTATTAAAACATAATTTTTGTAATCCTCTAAATGATTTGAAAATAAATTATTAAATGCTTTAAAAGTTTTTAAAACATTAGATAATCCAAAAAAAAAAACATTAGATTATTTTTTACTTTAGTATTTCAATACTTATTATTTTGAAGTAATGAAAAGAATTTATGAAAATATAACATGAAGGTATAACAGTAATAGTAAACAATCTTATCTTCTTAATTTTTAACTAATTTTATTTCACTTTATTGTTAAAATAATTAGCTGTTCATTAGTGTATCGTTGGCTTAATTTATTTTTTTTGGTATAACCCGGAGGTATCCCATTCAACTTCCTCCAGTCACCTTGCCCTCGGGGTACGGCCCTGTAGGCTAGCCCTTCATTGGAACAGCGGATGCATTGAGCTTCGCTACCGGAGGAAGGATGAGACTAATCTTCCAACCGAGAAGGAGACACTTTCATCCTCTGGCCCCCAAAGATTTTCCAAGAATTTGCTTGAGACTGAGTTTGAACCCCTGACTCAAGCAAACCCTTGGGAGCTCAGTTGCCAACTAAGCTACCCTTGGGGGTTCAGTTGGCTTAATTTTAACTTTAGCAGATGTAATATTTTGTTCCGATGGGTCATAATTTAAGAGGAACGAGCTTGTTTATAATAATAATAATAATAATAATAATAATAATAATAATAATAAAAAGAGGAACGAGCTTCCACGATTTCAAAGTTGTTGCACATATTTGTTCGAAGACTAAGGTAAGCTATCCTTTTAGATAAATAAGAGTAATACGTAAATGACAATTATTTGCAAGCTTAAAAGATATTTCTACTGTCAACATTCGTATCTGTTTATATATCTTCTCAAGGGATTTGATTTATCAAAGAAAAGTATGGCAAACTATAAAAAAGAATGACATAAAATTAGAGTTCTTGCATGTACTCGAATTAGAGTCTGCTTTCATTTCAATTTTGCTTTGCCAACCCCGTTTTACAATAAAAATCTTTACCGTGCCGTACCTCATATTATTATACACAAAACAAAACAGGAGATATTACCCAAAAATAATTAATGTTGAGTCATGCTCCTTTATGCATTTCCATTGGGCAGTTGGACAAGCTTTAAAATGCTTTTCTTAGATCGCATCTCACAAGTTACAAATTTCACTGTTTCCATCGATACATCCTATATATGCAAGACAATGATTTTATCCAAAAGTTACGATAAGGGTAGAGCATAAGGGAGTTTACTTGCTAAAAAAATAAGATATCGACAAGGGGTATGTACCGAAAAACATATTGAAACGTAAAAGTGGTTGTCATCTTTGAAAAAAATAGAAAAAGTCCAATCTCATAGTCTGTCTAACTAACAAGTCAAGTCCCCTGTGGCCTGTCTCTTCCTCGTTTAGGACTTTAGGGTGCCCATAAATTGGAGTAATTGCTAGCTCGGTTCTTCATCACTTTTTATCTCGGATCCAAAAACATTGCATCCCTTTGACAAAATAGAACATTCATCTCACTTCATTTCATAGCTTTTTTCCATATTCTCCCTCGGTGATGGCTGATAATTCATCAAGCAATGGAAACAACGAAGTGGTTTTAAATGTAAACGGTGATGCCTCCAAAAAGTGTGACGGTATCGAAGAAGACTGTGTGCCATTTTTGCAGAAGGTGTCTCTCCTAATCTTTTCTTTCCATATACAAAAAGTGGTTTCTTCTCTACCCAAAACTCATTCAAATGCTGTGTTTCCCAACCCATATGGGTTTTGCAAAAATGAATTGTTGTCCCTGAAAAAATTCCAAACTTTTTGGTTGTTTTTATAATCCCCGAACAGTATAGTTTCTTTTGGAATAAATTTATCTATTATATATATTGAGCTTGAAAATTTGATTAGAGTACGAAAACTAATGGTTTTGATGATCCCTATTGAATGTAGGTGGTGACAGAGGTGGTGGGGACGTACTTCTTGATATTTGCAGGATGTGCTTCGGTAGTTGTGAACCTTAACAACGACAAGGTGGTGACTCTTCCTGGGATTTCTATTGTTTGGGGACTCGCTGTTATGGTATTGGTTTATTCAGTTGGACACATCTCCGGTGCTCATTTCAACCCAGCTGTCACACTTGCTCATGCTTCCACCAAAAGATTTCCCTGGAAGCAGGTCAACCAAATTCACCATAATTCATATCCAAATAAAATACTTAAATGTCTTAGTTTGTCTTAAAGTATTGAATTTTCCTTCATTTGGTGTTGGTGTTGCAGGTGCCAGCATATATAGTAGCTCAGGTGGTTGGATCCACACTTGCAAGTGGAACACTGAGACTTATATTCATGGGAAAGGATGACCATTTTGCTGGAACACTTCCGGCTGGATCTGACCTTCAAGCTTTTGTGGTCGAATTCATTATCACTTTCTACCTGATGTTCATCATTTCTGGAGTTGCCACTGATAACAGAGCGGTAATAAAAATTCTTCCTTGTTTGCTGTCATATTTTCTATTCAACATTTTGATTAAGACTTGTTTAGCACATGGGGGTTGGAAAATCACCTAGAAAAATAATTCTCTGTCCTTTGACATAAAAAACTGGTTATTTAAATTGACCAACTGTATAAACATATTTGTAACATTTCGAATCACTTGGAAGGAATGCTAGAAATTTACATCACAATGTGCATTTCACGCGTATCAAAATCTATATTTGAATAATTTTCGACCCTTTTTCATAGCTTTGGCTTATTCATTTTATTTTTAAATCCTGCAGATTGGTGAATTGGCTGGGCTTGCAGTTGGGTCAACGGTACTCCTAAATGTGATGTTTGCAGGGTATTAACTCCTCCTAAAACTTAACTTAATATACCAGTTTAGATTACTTTTATTCAATAAAATCTAGATGTTACACCTTTTTGAAGCATGAACAAACTTAGAACTCATTTGTGCATGAATAATATGTGACAGGCCAATCACTGGAGCATCAATGAATCCAGCAAGAAGCTTGGGGCCTGCTATTGTGCATAGTGAATACAGAGGAATATGGATATACTTGGTCTCACCCATTCTGGGTGCTGTGGCTGGTACATGGGCCTATAATTTCATCAGATACACAAACAAGCCAGTGCGTGAGCTCACCAAGAGTGCTTCCTTCCTTAAAGGAGTAACACGTGTTGGAGCTGAGTGATGTAAATACAAATCGATGTTCTTTTCTCTCTTTTAAAAATTATCAATACTACGATATTTTTTTTTTTTTTTTTGGTTACAACTACGATATTTTTTAACAAGCCAGATAAACGATTCATAATAATTCATTTACATTTTGCTATTTATTAATAGAACCGATTAATAAAATGCTAGAGTATATGAATGTAGCACACGTGGAAAAATCATACCTAGATCCAAATCCTATTTAGTAACATGGTTCCGCTACATCTACAATATATACTCTAAACTAAACAACATTATGTAATTGTCCAAAAATATTGATGATTAATCTGTGGGTCGAAATGAAGGAAAGGAATTTCCTTAAATAAGGACTAGGAGACAACATGTCAAAACCGGTGGCGTTAGATTAAAGTAAATGTAAAAGTCAACGATATAGATTAGGGGCAATATTGTAATTTCACTAAAAACCAGACAGTACCACAAGGCATTAAATGCACGACATTACGTCACCTTTAATTATTTCACGCATAAGGGAATTACCCCAACAGCTATTCATGATGCATTTCAAAAAATGAGAAATGCTCCCTATTAAAAGACTTGCCTGTGGCCACGAGCAGCCACCAAGCAGTAAAGCTGCTGTGTAGGACGACATAGCATAACCATAACTTTTGATATGGAAAAGCAGGAAAACCACCTCAACTTCCTAACGGTCTAATGCAACCAGGATCAAAGCACTTCATCTGGCCATCCCAAATCACGAGTTACAAACAAGATCCCAATAACTGACCACACGTTTCGTTACCGATCGTGCTTATTTCGGCTGGTCATAAAACCTCTCTTATTGCAAAGATATGCTCAACAGCGGAAAGCATTAGTCAATGCAACCAATGTCCATATACCGGCCATATATGACAATACCGAGTAACACACATGTGTCCTACTTGACCACTTAAACTTGACTGATAAATTCACCCTCATCATCTTGGCACCATGACTTCACATGCTACCAAGCTGAGGGGGGCTTCTGTTTCGCCCAACCCAATTGGTTAGCTTAATATTGCTGGTCCAATATCAAAGGCCCATATAGCCTCTGCTATACTAACCTAACAACATCAGCGCTGCCATGATAGCACTGTCATCCTAGTGTTGACTCATCAGACATCTCAACGTATGACACCCCAAATATCCTATGTTGGAATGTCCCCCGGGTGTTCATAACAAAAAAAATAAAGAAACAAATGAACAAATTAATTATTATTCTTCAGATAACCCTTCTGCACAATAGTTTTTTCTTTTATATACACATTTGGGACCTAACTAACGTAACTACTGCTTGCAGTTGTAACTGCATGTAACAGACTTCTACTACTACTACATTGCACTTTACACCTAACTAACACTTGCACTCTTTTGTTATGCTACGAAATCCTTCAACAGCATCGAGTCTTTCTCTTCTAAATATGACAACTTAATCTTTGCGTCCTCTATCATCTTATATCATATCATAACATTCCCACCTCCATCGAAACAGACCTTGTCCTCGAGGTCCAATAGGAGAAAAAAATGAAGAACCGCCTGGATCCCAAATCGAGCAAAGGACAACCCAACGAGTAATATAATGTAAGTCATTAGCAAAAGAACATTAGTATTCTTGCTACTTTGAGTCCCACTGTCAGTGTGACATGGATTCTCTGAGCTAGTTCTCTATTGCTTGCGTGATTGGTTTAACTCTGTCCTAGTTCTCAAGTGTAGCAAGCTCATCATTATGCTTTTCAAACAGATCAGCAGCACGGAACAATACCTTTTGTCTTTCATAGGCTGTCATCTTTCGCCAAGGTCCATGATCGAATGTGTTTGTGTGCAGTGTTGGAATTAATTTTTTAAATTAATTATTTTTATGAATAAGGAGTTTGATTTGAAAAGATGTGTCATTTCATCGCAATGAATATGTTTCTTCGTCCTAACGAACATGTCGTTTCTTCATTGAATGAGTGCCTTTTTAATCGTGACCCTATGTTTTCTATAAATAGATAGACAATCAGAGTTTTAAATAGAGTTTTTCTTATTGGTTTTTGTATAATACTTCCATTTGCATTCTTCTACTCTTGTGTGATTGGTCAAGCATAGGTTGAGTTCAATGGGGCTATTCAACGTGGAAGTATCGCGATGAGAATAGTGTTGCGACTTTGGAAAGTGCACCGGTCATACAAATAATATAGTGAAAATAAGTGGGGTTGTCGTTCCCACGACTGATTGACCAAGGAGTAACTTATCTAAGAAACTAAATTTGGATCGATCTTAAAATTATTTGTTGAGAATATTGATTTGAATTGTAAAACAGAATTTTTAAAGAAAGTCTTTTTAATTTTTAATGTTAAGAATCAAGAACAGTTTGCAAGAACAAAGAACGCAAGAAAAATGTTTACTTTTAATTAAGAACAAACGTAGTTAGGGATTTGACTTCCCAAATGGTTTCATAGCGAGTCTAACTTTCATGTAATTAACATTCAAATCAATTATTGACAGTCCTTTCTAATTTAACTAAATCCCCAATCCCTTGGTGATTTTAGTTCTTCACTTTAGTCCAAGACACTAACCCCTTAGATCCATTTTCCAGAGCGGACATTAAGGTCAAGAATCATAAGTCGTAGAATTTATAAACCTGTGCCTAGGACAAATAAATTATAGCAATTAACTAATCGGAATCAAGAATGTAATATGCATATTAACATGCAAGAATCTACTGCTCATTCAAGATTGATCAAATCATAAACAAGACTAAGAGTTTAAAACTAATTAATTACATAATTGAAATACGAATAATAATTACATGAAGAATTAAACAACGTTTAGGAACCCATTGGTTCTCTCTCACCTTAACTACATAAAAAGACTTAGCCTAGTATGTTCATAAAAACTATAATAAAAGATGAAAAGTAAAGAAAGTCCATGGTAAAACTTGATTAGAGATGATCCACAGTGAAGCTTTGATGTTTCCTTCTTTCTTCTCCTCTCCAAAAGCTCTCATCTCCTTCCCCTTGAGTCTCTAGCCGTAGATGAATGAATGGAATAACCCTAGATCGTCCTTTTTTAACGAAAATATCCACGGGCCTCCATTTACAACGTTGCTTGCTCATTTGAGCAAACTGGCGAGGTAAATAAGATATCTCGCTCAATTGCTTGCTCGTTCGAGCAAATGAGTGAGCAAACAATAATATTGGTTTTTCTTTAATTCTTCTTGAATTTCATATCTTCCAAGTTCAATAATTCTTCATAATTATAATTTATCACATTAAACCATAAAATAACACAAAAAGAAGCCATAATCATATTCAAGTATTAAAACTCTAATTCTTTTCCATTTAATTAATTTACAGTATGTTCTTGACCATTTTTAACATTATTTAACACATCTTTGATCCAAGAAACATAGTTATATAGCACGGACACGCAAAAAAAAAATGGAAAGATGTGTGTCGGACACCGACATAAGGTCAATATTTTGGGACACGCGGTCAACGCTTCGACACGTTCCGACACGCAGCAACTGTTTCCGACACGCATCCGACACATTTTTTTTTTAGAACTAAATTTTATTTTATTAACTAAACATGAAAAAAAAATTAAATCAATTTCTCTATGTTATGAAATTTGACATGAAAAATTAAAAAAGTATGAATTTTTTTTTTATATATTTATGTTATAAAATTTGAATATTTGATTGGTTATATGACTTATTATGGGTTGTTATATGTATTAAGTAAAAATTATATATATATATATATATATATATATATATATTAAAAATATTATGTAATGTCAAAATTTGTCCCAATGTGTCAGAATATGACATTTTTTAGAATTATCGTGTCTCGTGTTAGTGTCGGTGCATCATAGCTCAATATTACCCTTTTTATCTTTTTATAATTAAATTCTATTTGTAAACAATAGAATAATTATAAATTTTTATGAATAAGTTTAATAATTCTCTTAATGATTTGAAAATAAATTATTAAATGCTTTATAAGTTTTAAAAACATTAGACTTTTTTTTTTATTTTTGTATATCAATACTTATCATTTTTATTAATTAAAAGAATTTATGAGAATTTAACATGAAGGTATAACATTAATAGTAAACAATCTTATCTTCATAATTTTTAACTAATTTTATTTCACTTTTTTGTTCAAATAATTAGGTGTTCATTAGGAAGACTAAAGTAAGCTATCCTTTTAGTTATATAAGAGTAATATGCAAATAATGACAATTAATTATTTGCAAACTTTAAAGATATTTCTACCGTCAACATTCTTATATGTTTATATATCTTCTCAAGGGATTTGATTTATCAAAGAAAAGTATGGCAAACTAGAAAAAACAAAAATTGACATAAAATTAGAGTTCTTGCATGTACTCAAATTAAAGTCCTTATCTATTCAAATCACCTTATCCAGTTTTAACCATGAACCAAAACTATTCAAAGCCTAGTCTGCTTTCATTTCAAATTTGCTTTCCATGCCAACCCCGTTTTCCAATTAAAAACTTTACCGTGGCAACCTCACAAAACTTTTCCTACACAAATAATATTTTGTGGGGCCCGCAACAAAAAAAAAAAATTCCAACACGCAAAACGAATCTCTATAACATAACACAATCACTTTTCCTACAACATAACTCTTATAAAACCCTATTATTATACATTAGACAAAACAGCATATATTACCGAAAAATATTTAATGTTGAGTGCCATTGGTGCTCCTTTCTGCATTTCCTTTGGGTAGTTGGACAAGCTTTCAAATGCTTTTCTTAGATCACAACTCACAACACAAGGTACAAATATCACTGTTTCCATCGGTACATCCTATATGTGCAATTTTATCCAAAAGTCACGATAACATAAGGGAGTTTTACTTGCTAAAAAATACGATATTGAAAAGGTATATATACCCAAAAATATATTGACACGTAGAAAAGTGGTTGTCATCTTTGAAAAAAATTGATAAAGTTGAATCTCATAATCTCTCTAACTATGGCCTATCTCTTCCTCTTTAGGACTCTGGGGTGCCCATAAATTTGAGTAACTGCTCGCTCGGTTCTTCATATCACTTTTTGTCTCGGATACAAAAGCATTGTATCCCTTTGACAAAGTAGAACATTCATCTCACTTCATTTCATAGCTTTTTTCCATATTCTCCCTCGGTGATGGCTGATAATTCATCAAGCAATGGAAACAACGAAGTGGTTTTAAATGTGAACGGTGATGTCACCAAAAAGTGTGACGGCATCGAAGAAGACTGTGTCCCATTTTTGCAGAAGGTGTCTCTCCTAATCTTTTCTTTCCATATACAAAATGTGGTTTATTCTCTACCCAAAACTCATTCAAATGCTGTGTTTCCCAACCCATATGGGTTTTGCAAAAATGAATTGTTGTCCCTGAAAAAATTCCAAACTTTTTGGTTGTTTTTATAATCCCCGACCACTATAGTCTCTTTTGGAATAAATTTATCGATTATATATATTGAGGTTGAAAATTTGATTAGAATACGAAAACTAATGGTTTTGATGATCCCTATTGAATGTAGGTGGTGACAGAGGTGGTGGGGACGTACTTCTTGATATTTGCAGGATGTGCTTCGGTGGTTGTAAACCTTAACAACGACAAGGTGGTGACTCTTCCTGGGATTTCTATTGTTTGGGGACTCGCTGTTATGGTGTTGGTTTATTCAGTTGGACACATCTCTGGTGCTCATTTCAACCCAGCTGTCACACTTGCTCATGCTTCCACCAAAAGATTTCCCTGGAAGCAGGTCAACCAAATTCACCATAATTCATATCCAAATAAAACACTTAAATGTCTGAGTTTGTCTTAAAGTATTGAATTTTCCTTCATTTGGTGTTGCAGGTGCCAGCATATATAGTAGCTCAGGTGGTTGGATCCACACTTGCAAGTGGAACACTGAGACTTATATTCATGGGAAAGGATGACCATTTTGCTGGAACACTTCCAGCTGGATCTGACCTGCAAGCTTTTGTGGTCGAATTCATTATCACTTTCTACCTAATGTTCATCATTTCTGGAGTTGCCACCGATAACAGAGCGGTAATAAAAATTCTTGCTTGTTTGCTGTCATATTTTCTATTGAGCATTTTGATTAAGACTTGTTTAGCATATGGGGGTTGGAAAATCACCTAGAAAAATAATTCCCTTACCTTTGACATAAAAAACTGGTTATTTAAATTGACCAACCGTATAAACATATTTGTAACATTTCGAATCACTTGGAATGAATGCTAGAAACTTACATCACAATGTGCATTTCACGCGTATCAAAATCTATATTTGAATAATTTTCGACCCTATTTCATAGCTTTGGCTTATTCATTTTATTCTTAATCCTGCAGATTGGTGAATTGGCTGGGCTTGCAGTTGGGTCAACGGTACTCCTAAATGTGATGTTTGCAGGGTATTAACTCCTCCAAAAACTTAACTTAATATACCAATTTAGATTACTTTTATTCAATAAAATCTAGATGTTACACCTTTTTGAAGCATGCACAAACTTAGAACTCATTTGTGCGTGAATAATATGTGACAGGCCAATCACTGGAGCATCAATGAATCCAGCAAGAAGCTTGGGGCCTGCTATTGTGCATAGTGAATACAGAGGAATATGGATATACTTGGTCTCACCCATTCTGGGTGCTGTGGCTGGTACATGGGCCTATAATTTCATCAGATACACAAACAAGCCAGTACGTGAGCTCACCAAGAGTGCTTCCTTCCTTAAAGGAGTAACACGTGTTGGAGCTGAGTGATGTAACTACAAATCAATGTTCTTTTCTCTCTTTTAAAAGTTATCAATACTACGATATTTTTTAACATGCAAAAGTCATGACACAAGCCAGATAAACGATTCATAATAATTCATTTACATTTTTCTATTTATTAATAGAATCGATCAATAAAACGCTAGAGTATATGAATGTAGCATACGTGGAAAAATCATACCTAGATCCAAATCCTATTTAGTAACGTGGTTCCGCTACATCTACAATATATACTCTAAACTAAACAACATTATGTAATTGTCCAAAAATATTGATGATTAAGCTATTTTACAACGAAAAACTAACATGGAAATGTTTTGCACTTTAAAGTATGTGTTACGCCTCCTCCCATATTAAATATTATCAATAAAGTCATATATCAAATATTTCAACACTTTAAATCTATAATTAAATGAGTAAAAATTAATGAATATAGTACATAACAAAGCTATTTTTTCCTCTTTATTAAAACCGAACTCAAGTTTTCTATTCATTAAATGATGTTCCGGCCAGCCCAATATTGCTAGCCCATTATCAAAGGCCCATATAGTTTTTGCTAAACCAACCTAGCAGTGTCAACGCTGCCATAATAGCATGGCCATCTCAATGCTGACTCATCAGAATCCCAACGTAAGACATCCCAAATATCTTACTTTGAAATGTCTCTCTTCAGTTTCCTGCAGCAGTCAGTGCATCACTGATAGCAGTTGCAAGATGCCTTGCCTAGCGAGGTCAGGCTACAATGGTTCTCCCCAAACCTGTTGATTTGGCTCTTCCCCTTACATGCAAAGAGCCCAACCCTACCTATAAATATCCTCTCCTTATTCACTGTAAATACACACTATTCACTATTTCATGAGTTTTTACTCTGTTGAAATAGAGTCATTGTAGTAATTCAACACCTCCTCTCGGCCTATTGTTATACACAGCATCTGGGAAATCCTTGCATAGACTTAGTCTATACCATTGCTATCAAAAGACACCCCTATAGAGACATATTTCACCCATTGGGGATACATATGTGGTTCTCTCATACACTGACAGTTCATTGGCATAATCTATGGGTCGAAATGAAGAAAGGAATTCCCTTAAATAAGGACTAGGAGACAACATGTCAAGACGATGGCGTTGGATTAAAGTAAATGTAAAAATCAACGATATATATAAGGGGCAATATTATAATTTCACTAAAGATCGGACAACACCTACACTACCATTGGCATTAAGTGCACGACATTACGTCACCTTTAATTATTTCACGCATAAGGAAATTACCCCAATAGCTATTCATGAGGCATTTCAAAAAACTAGAAATGCTCCCTATTAAAAGACTTGCCTGTGGCCACGAGCATCAAAGAATGCAAGAAGGTTTTGAGTAAGATTAACTGTCATTGATTCTGATAATAGAGCTTCATTCTGTTTTACTAACATCATCTCATATGCAATAAGTTCAATTCTCATATCATCTAAAGCATATGGATTTTCTCGTGCCCGAACAGAAGAAACAAACGCATTAAATTCGGGTGGAAGTCCATCCAAGATTATTTCTGTGTGTTCATCCACTGGTACAGGATTCTTTATAGCTTTGAGTTCATCACATAAGGTTTTTACATGTCGAAGAAATTCTACCACAGATTTGTTACCTTTCTTGACAGTTCTAATCTCAGATCTAAGTTGACGAAGCTTTGAACGCATCAATCCATGAAAAAGCTTGTGGATCTGTTCCCAGGCTTCATATGCATGATGAACTCCTAGTATTTCATTGAGAATTTCTTCTGAAATTGTTGACAGCAACCATGAGAGGAGCATTTGATCTTGCTTAATCCAGTCAGTATATGCTTGATTAACTATCTTTTGAGTCCGATCCAGTTCTGACTCATACTGTAGTGGGATTTTGGGATTAACAAGAAAGTGATGCAATTGATGAGACATAATAACAGGTTCAACGATCTGACTCCAAAGAAGAAAATTCTTCTCTGTTAATTTGATTGAAATCTGATGATTAAACAAGACTGTAATCTTGTTTTCTGCCAATGAATCACGAGATGATGTTGCGGAAGACATGGTGTGTGGATCAGGCCCTCAGAAAGAGAGCTCTGATACCATCAAAGAATGCAAGAAGGATAGGAAGTGGAGAGGAGAAGAGAACCGAGAGAGAGAGAGATGAAAAACTGCATGAAAAGTATATTATTAAAGATGCAGGAGCTATGTTCTTTTTATACACAGATTAGGAAGAGAGTGACTAAGCAACTCAGCAACCAAGTGAGTAGGACAGCTGTAACAGAAAGCTTAACAGAAAGCTAACCAATTGACAGCTGGCTAACAAACTAAAACAACCCAAACAAACAGAAAACAAACTCAAACTAATTACAACTTAAACCCATAAGCTAAGAGACTCGAGGATAGAGATACAGAAGCAAGTAATGCTAATAGAGCAGCCACCAAGCAGTAAAGCTGTTGTGCAAGACGACATAGCATAACCATAACTTTTGATATGGCAAAGCAGGAAAACCACCTCAACTTCCTAATGGTATAATGCAACCAGGATCAAAGCACTTCATCTGGCCATCCCAAATCACGAGTTACATACAATATCCCCATAACTGACCACACGTTTCGTTACCGATCGTGCTTATTTCGGCTGGTCATAAAACCTCTCTTATTGCAAAGATATGCTCAACAGCGGAAAGCATTAGTCAATGCAACCAATGTCCATATACCGGCCAGATATGACAATACTGAGTAACATACATGTGTCCTACTTGACCACTTAAACCCGACTGATAAATTCACCCTCATCATCTTGGCACCATGACTTCACATGCTACCAAGCTGAGGGGGGGGCTTCTGTTTCGCCCAACCCAATTGGTTAGCTTAATATTGCTGGTCCAATATCAAAGGCCCATATAGCCTCTGCTATACTAACCTAACAACATCAGCGCTGCCATGATAGCACTGTCATCCTAATGTTGACTCATCAGACATCTCAACGTAAGAAACCCCAAATATCCTACGTTGGAATGTCCCCCGGGTGTTCATAACAACAAAAAATAAAGAAAAAAATGAACAAATTAATTATTATTCTTCAGATAACCCTTCTGCACAATAGTTTTTTCTTTTATATACACAGTTGGGACCTAACTAACGTAACTACTATTTGCAGTTGTAACTGCATGTAACAGACTTCTACTACTATTACATTGCACTTTACTCCTAACTAACACTTTTTGTTATGCTACGAAATCCTTCAAAACATCGAGTCTTTCTCTTCTTAAAATGACAACTTAATCTTTGCATCCTCTAACATCTTATATCATATCATAACATTCCCACCTCCATCGAAACAGACCTTGTCCTCGAGGTCCAATAGGAGAAAAAAATGAAGAACCGCTGGATCCCAAATAGAGCAAAGGACAACCCAACAAGTAACATAATGTAAGTCATTAGCAAAAGAACATTAGTATTCTTGCTACTTTGAGTCCCACTGTCAGTGTGCCATGGATTCTCTGAGCTAGTTCTTTATTGCTTGCGTGATTGGTTTACCACTGTCCTAGTTCTCAAGTGTAGCAAGCTCATCATTATGCTTTTCAAACAGATGAGCAGCACGCAACAATACCTTTTGTCTTTCATAGGCTGTCATCTTTGGTCAAGGTCCATGATCGAATGTGTTTGTGTGCAGTGTTGGAATTAATTTTTTAAATTAATTATTTTTATGAATAAGAAGTTTGATTTGAAAAGATATGTCGTTTCATCGCAATGAATATGTTTCTTCATCCTAACGGACATGTTGTTTCTTCATTGGATGAGTGTCTTTTTAATCTTGACCCTATGTTTTCTATAAATAGATAGACAATCAGAGTTTTAAATAGATTTTTTCTTATTGGTTTTTGTACATTATTTGCATGTGCATTCTTCTACTCTAGTGTGATTGGTCAAGCATAGGTTAAGTTCAATGGGGCTATTCAACGTGGAAGTATCGCGATAAGAATAGTGTTGCGACTTCGGAAAGTGCACCGGTCATACAAGTAATATAGTGAAAATAAGTGGGGTTGTCATTCTCACGATGACTGTTTGACCAAGCCGTAACTTATCTATGCAACTAAATTTGGATCGATCTTAAAATGATTTGTTGAGAATATTTATTTGAATTGTAAAACAGAATTTTTAAAGAAAGTCTTTTTAATTTTTAATGTTAAGAATCAATAACGGTTTGAAAGAACAAAGAACCCAAGAAAAATGTTTACTTTGTTTTTATAACAAAATGTTTACTTTTAATTAAGAACAAATGTAGTTAGGGATTTGACTTCCCAAATGGTTTCATAGTGTAAGAACTTGCACCGTTAATTAAGGTAATTAAATGTGATAAATAGGAAATGATTCCATAATTGACCCGAATAATTATTATGAGGCTCTAATAATTTTAGTAAGTGGGTAATAATGCTGAAAGTCGCTTTTCGGACGAAAAGTGCAGATACCGGTTCTGCTACCCGGTATAAATGCGTACCGGTGAAGTATCCCGGAAAATTATAATAAGTGCATGTAATTACTAGAATGATATTTAGGACTTGTAAAATAAGTTTCAAGTCAAAATAATGAGAACTGATGCTAGAACTGATACTGGCTATGGAAAAGCGCGTACCGAAAAGGTGCTCCGAAAAATAAAATAAAAATGTCATAATTCTTGTAAAATTGAGTAGGTTAAGATTTCAAAGTTTGAGATTAAAATGTTTTGCGTAGCTATTAAAGCTAATATTGTGTGTTATGTTCTTAAGTGGCCTATAAATACAACTTTAGGCACAATGCCCTAGGCCATACTCCTTCCTTACGTGACTTGTGGCTGATCAGCCCTCTCCCTTGTGCTCCATTGCTGTCTTCTACATCTTGAAGGCCAAGAAGCCATTTTTCTTCTTGGCTTCTTCATCAAAACACTTTGTGAGGGTGTGTATGTGACTTGTGAGTGTGGAGAGTTGATTTTTGAGAGTGTCCAGCCACTGTGTGTGAGATGTTGAGGGACTGAGTTGGTGTTCCTTTGGTGAGAGCTCTTGTTCTTGTCTTGTGAAGTTCAAGAAGTTTCCTTTGTGTAGAAAGGTCCAAGCTTGTGTGGTCATTTTCGTTTCTCTTTATAGTCAGAACTGTGAGGACTTGGTGGGAAGCTCCAAGAGTGTTATTTTGTTGATTTGAAGCCTTGGTAATCCTTACCACCTTGAACTTGTGTTTTAATGCTTAAAAATGGAACCTTTATGCATGTAATGGCTTAAAGTTGATAACTTAACGTGGGGTAATGTTAAACACACCTTAAATCGCATGTTTAAGCTTCTGGATCATGGAAATGAACCACCTTTGTTGGATGTTTTCGCGAAATGCAGAATTTGCATTCTGTCGCGAAATATCCGGATATTTGGTTGTGGATATCCGGATATTGATATCCAGATATGGCTAGTGAGATATCCGGATATGCCCCCGACATATATCCGGATATTCTAGGTTTTCGAAGAACAGTAGCTGTGCTGTGAGTACAGTAGGCTATTGGGGGTTTGTGGACCCTAGATTGATGAAGTTGAACTTCTGTATTAATTGAATTAAGTCAGAACTAAGTGGTTAAGGGCTTATGGCTTTGCATGGAGCCTTAAGACGTAAAACGTAAAGGAAAGGCGTTGTCTTTAAGTTGTATGCGTGTGAGCTTTGGTTAATGATATATTTTGGTCCATATCAGATTGTGATACTGCTGTGTTTGGGCTTTCAGAGTGGTTGGACTCTTGGTTGGGATAGCTAGCTTGCAAGGTAAGATTTTGTGTCCTCGGCTTAGCCATGTTGTGGTTCCACCATGTCCCATGGGGATATGGTTGTATGCATGTTGTGTTACATGCTTTTGATATTTGGAAATGTTGTTGAGCTATTATATGCAATGTGTCTTTATGATATGCATGTGGGGTCCACCTATACGGTAAGCCTGAGTATGTAGTACATACAATATGGTGAGGCTGTAAGTGAGATGCAAGCGGTGTTCCTTGTACTCATGTGGGTAATAGACGTATTCCTACATTTCTCTGGCCAGTAGAAAGTGATAAACACACATGGCACGAATATCTGTTGCACTGTATACTTTTGGAACTGATATTGAAATTATTGCTTTTAAACTTATATTGCACATGTAAGTGAGCTTGGGGTGGAAGATCCTTGAGGACCCCTTGTCTTACTGAGATTTCTTATTTAGAGATCTCACCCCACGTTTGGGGACGCTTATTTCAGGTTCAGGTAACTTGGGGGCTGATGCCTCTGGCGGCAGGAGGCCAGAGCTTAGCAGATTATATTCTTGTTGTTTGCTGTCATGACTGGATATTAGCTGTTGTTATGTTTTTTCCCATCTTTATGTTATATTGTTGTTGAGACTGTTGTTGGGCTTGTAGCCTTATTTGGTGAGCATGGGGTTTGTCCATGCCACATTGACTTGTTTATGTCTTGTTTATTTTAAGGTTGTAAAAATGTATCAGGATTTTGGTCCGGACTACGTGTTGTAGATCTGTGACTTTAGATACTCACTTTATTTATGTAATGAGGTATTTCAGTTAGTTATTTTGCAATTTACATACAGGCAATATTTTATGAAATTATTAAGTAATCAACTTGGCTAAGTATAATGACGTCATAATTGAATTAAAGAAAAAGATATTCCGCATTTTAATTAAGCGTAGCTTAATACGATGAAATGTAATTAACCGGGTATACACGGAGCGTTACACATAGCGAGTCTAACTTTCATGTAATTAACATTCAAATTGATTATTGACAGTCCTTTCTAATTTAACTAAATCCCCAATCCCTTGGTGATTTTAGTTCTTCACTTTATTCCAAGACCCTAACCCCTTAGAGCCATTTTCCAGAGCGGACATTAAGGTCAAGAATCATAAGTCGTAGAATTTATAAACCTATGCCTAGGACAAATAAATTATAGCAATTAACTAATCGGAATCAAGAATGTAATATGCCTATTAACATGCAAGAATCTACTGCTCATTCAAGATTGATCAGATCATAAACAAGACTAAGAGTTTAAAACTAATTAATTGCATAATTGAAATACGAATAATAATTACATAAGAATTAAACAACCTTTAGGAACCCATTGGTTCTGTCTCACCGTAACTACATAAAAAGACTTAGCCTAGCATGTTCGTAAAAACTATAATAAAGGATGAAAAGTAAAGAAAGTCTATGATAAAACTTGATTAGAGATGATCCACGGTGAAGCCTTGATGTTTCCTTCTTTCTTCTCCTCTCCAAAAGCTCTCATCTCCTTCCCCTTGAGTCTCTAACCGCAGATGAATGAATGGAATAACCCTAGATCGTCCTTTTTTAACGAAAATATCAATGGGCCTCCATTTACAACGTTGCTTGCTCATTCGAGCAAACTGGCGAGGTAAATTAGATATCTCGCTCAACTGCTCGCTCGTTCAAGCAAATGAGTGAGGAAACAATAATATTGGTTTTTCTTTAATTCTTTAATTCTTCTTGAATTTTATATCTTCCAACTTCAATAATTCTTCATAATTATAATTTATCACATTAAACCATAAAATAACACAAAAAGAAGCCATAATCATATTCAAGTATTAAAACTCTAATTCTTTTCCATTTAATTAATTTACAGTATGTTCTTACCATTTTTAACATTATTTAACACATCTTTGATCCAAGAAACATAGTTATATAGCACGGACACGCAAAAAAATGGAAAGATGTGTGTCGGACACCGACATGCGGTCAATATTTTGGGACACGTGGTCAACGCTTCGATACGTTCCGACACGCAGTCAACTGTTTCCGACACGCAGTCAACGCTCCGACACGCATCCCACACATTTTTTTTAGAACTAAATTTTATTTTATTAACTAAACATGAAAAAAAAAATTATAAATCAATTTTTCTATGTTATGAAATTTGACATGAAAAATTAAAAAAATACGAAAAATTATTTTTGTTTATATTTATGTTATAAAATTTAAACATTTGATAGGTTATATGACTTATTATGGGCTGTTATATGTATTAAGTAAAAATTATATTATATATATATTAAAAATATTGTGTTATATCAAAATTTGTCCCAATGTGTCAGAATATGACATTTTTTAGAATTAATGTGTCGGCGTGTCGTATCGTGTCCCGTGTTAGTGTCGCTCCATCATAGCTCAATGGTACCCTTTTTATCTTTTTATAATTAAATTCTATTTGTAAACAATAGAATAATTATAAATTTTTATGAATGATTTTAATAATTCTCTTAATGATTTGAAAATAATTACAATATTCTTATATGTTTATAATTACATTTTAATAATTATAATTATTTGCAAACTTTAAAGATATTTCAACCGTCAACATTCTTATATGTTTATATATCTTCTCAAGGGATTTGATTTATCAAAGAAAAGTATGGCAAACTAGAAAAAACAAAATTGACATAAAATTAGAGTTCTTGCATGTACTCAAATTAAAGTCATTATCTATTCAAATCACCTTATCCAGTTTTAACCATGAACCAAAACTATTCAAAGACTAGTCTGCTTTCATTTCAAATTTGCTATGCATGCCAACCCCGTTTTCCAATTAAAAACTTTACCGTGGCAACCTCATATTATTATACATTAGACAAAACAGCAGATATTACCGAAAAATATTTAATGTTGAGTGCCATTCGTGCTCCTTTCTGCATTTCCGTTGGGTAGTTGGACAAGCTTTCAAATGCTTTTCTTAGATCACAACTCACAACACAAGTTACAAATATCACTGTTTCCATCGGTACATCCTATATGTGCAATTTTATCCAAAAGTCACGATAACGGGTAGAGCATAAGGGAGTTTTACTAACTAAAAAATACGATATCGAAAAGGGATATGTACCCAAAAATATATTGACACGTAGAAAAGTGGTTGTCATCTTTGAAAAAAATTGATAAAGTCGAATCTCTTAATCTCTCTAACTATGGCCTGTCTCTTCCTCTTTTAGGACTCTGGGGTGCCCATAAATTGGAGTAACTGCTCGCTCGGTTCTTCATATCACTTTTTGACTCGGATACAAAAGCATTGTATCCCTTTGACAAAGTGGAACGTTCATCTCGCTTCATTTCTTAGCTTTTTTCCTTATTCTCTGTCGGCGATGGCTGGTAATTCATCAAGCAATGGAAACAACGAAGTGGTTTTAAATGTGAACGGTGATGCCACCAAAAAGTGTGACGGCATCGAAGAAGACTGTGTGCCATTTTTGCAGAAGGTGTCTCTCCTAATCTTTTCTTTCCATATACAAAAAGTGGTTTCTTCTCTACCCAAAAAAAACTCATTCAAATGCTGTGTTTCCCAACCCATATATGGGTTTTGCAAAAATGAATTGTTGTCCCTGAAAAAATTCCAAACTTTTTGGTTGTTTTTATAATCCCCGAACACTATAGTCTCTTTTGGAATAAATTTATCGATTATATATATTGAGCTTGAAAATTTGATTAGAATGAGAAAACTAATGGTTTTGATGATCCGAATTGAATGTAGGTGGTGACAGAGGTGGTGGGGACGTACTTCTTGATATTTGCGGGATGTGCTTCGGTGGTTGTGAACCTTAACAACGACAAGGTGGTGACTCTTCCTGGGATTTCTATTGTTTGGGGACTCGCTGTTATGGTATTGGTTTATTCAGTTGGACACATCTCCGGTGCTCATTTCAACCCAGCTGTCACACTTGCTCATGCTTCCACCAAAAGATTTCCCTGGAAGCAGGTCAACCAAATTCACCATAATTCATATCCAAATAAAATACTTAAATGTCTCAGTTTGTCTTAAAGTATTGAATTTTCCTTCATTTGGTGTTGTGTTGCAGGTGCCAGCATATATAGTAGCTCAGGTGGTTGGATCCACACTTGCAAGTGGAACACTGAGACTTATATTCATGGGAAAGGATGACCATTTTGCTGGAACACTTCCGGCTGGATCTGACCTGCAAGCTTTTGTGGTCGAATTCATTATCACTTTCTACCTAATGTTCATCATTTCTGGAGTTGCCACCGATAACAGAGCGGTAATAAAAATTCTTCCTTATTTGCTGTCGTATTTTCTATTGAACATTTTGATTAAGACTTGTTTAGCATATGTGGGTTGGAAAATCACCTAGAAAAATAATTCTCTGACCTTTGACATAAAAAAACTGGTTATTTAAATTGACCAACTATATAAACATATTTGTAACATTTCGAATCACTTGGAATGAATGCTAGAAATTTACATCACAATGTGCATTTCACGCGTATCAAAATCTATATTTGAATAATTTTCGACCCTTTTTCATAGCTTTGGCTTATTCATTTTATTTATAAATCCTGCAGATTGGTGAATTGGCTGGGCTTGCAGTTGGGTCAACGGTACTCCTAAATGTGATGTTTGCAGGGTATTAACTCCTCTTAAAACTTAACTTAATATAACAGTTTAGATTACTTTTATTCAATAAAATCTAGATGTTACACCTTTTTGAAGCATGAACAAACTTAGAACTCATTTGTGCGTGAATAATATGTGACAGGCCAATCACTGGAGCATCAATGAATCCAGCAAGAAGCTTGGGGCCTGCTATTGTGCATAGTGAATACAGAGGAATATGGATATACTTGGTCTCACCCATTCTGGGTGCTGTGGCTGGTACATGGGCCTATAATTTCATCAGATACACAAACAAGCCAGTGCGTGAGCTCACCAAGAGTGCTTCCTTCCTTAAAGGAGTAACACGTGTTGGAGCTGAGTGATGTAACTACAAATCAATGTTCTTTTCTCTCTTTTAAAAGTTATCAATACTACGATATTTTTTAACATGCAAAAGTCATGACTTATAACAAGCCAGATAAACGATTCATAATAATTCATTTACATTTTGCTATTTATTAATAGAACCGATCAGTAAAACGCTAGAGTATATGAATGTAGCATACGTGGAAAAACCATACTTAGATCCAAATCCTATTTAATAACGTGGTTCCGCTACATCTACAATATATACTCTAGACTAAACAACATTATGTAATTGTCCAAAAATATTGATGATTAAGCTATTTTTCAACGAAAAACTAACATGGAAATGTTTTGCACTTTAAAGTATGTATTACGCCTCCTCCCATATTAAATACTATCAATAAATTCATATATCAAATATTTTAACGCTTTAAATCTATAATTAAATAAGTAAAAGTTAATGAATATAGTACATAACAAAGCTATTTTTTCCTCTTTATTAAAACTGAACTCAAGTTTTCTATTCATTAATAGAACCGATCAATAAAACGCTAGAGTATATGAATGTAGCATATGTGGAAAAATCATACCTAGATCCAAATCCTATTTAGTAACGTGGTTCCGCTACATCTACAATATATACTCTAAACTAAACAACATTATGTAATTGTCCAAAAATATTGATGATTAAGCTATTTTACAACGAAAAACTAACATGGAAAGGTTTTGCACCTTTATGTATTACGCCTCCTCTCAAATGAAATACTATCAATAAATCCATATATCAAATATTTGAACAATTTAAATCTATAATTAAATAACTGAAAATTAATGAAAATACTAAATAACAAAGCTATTTTTTCTCTTTATCAAAACTGAACTCAAATTTTCTGCTCAATAGATGTAATAATATTAAGTTATTAAAATATTACTAATACTAAGTTATTTGATAAAAAAAAATATTAAACTTTCTGTTTAAAACAAAGATGCCAAGGTTTCTAATTTTTGTAAATATAGATTAACGATCCTAAAAATTCGAAAGAGTTTTACAAAAATAATAAAGCTTGCAATTGCAAAACGCTGAGGCGTTAAAAGATCGTGAAAGGTACGGAAGTTGCAAAATGATCATCATCAATACCAATATGGAGTCAAACTAACATGACTCCCAGCAAGAGAAGATTAACATCATCTATGCAAGGTAACAGGGATTCTCTATGGTGTGGTTTCCCATACTCAAGTCCATTTGTACTTTGCCCTTATTGGACTTTTGACCTAGGAGTCTGACTTTTCCATCTCCACAAAGGATCTATTCCTACGTAATGAAAATGGATCCATCTCATATAGAATTTCACTTTAAAATTTCACTAATCTTATCATATAAAATTTTTGTTAATATTTCTCCCTATAAATATTCAAAAAATTTAATAGAACCATAATTAATGCATGTAAGGAGAAACAAAAAAAAAAAAATTAACATGAGAAATTTCCTTTACATCACTAATCCTAAGAGTTTCATTATGAAGTCCGAACAGCCAATGTCGGACAAACACAAGAAGTCACCTGAGTAGCACAATGTAGCACAATGTTTAATACATATTTCTCTCAAATATAAAAGGAAAATATTAATCTAAGTTTTTTTGCACGTGAAACTATTAAGGCTAATGGTTTTCTCCTTTGCATGTTAAGTCATCCCTACCTTCATAAATGGGATCGAGTTGAGGACAAAATGGTTTGAACTTTTTGTTTATACAGTCACGGGCATGCTGGTGAAGAATTTGCATTTTGAAGGCTTTTTTGCCATTGATATCAGATCGGAATCAAAAGTGAGTAATCTTTTTCTAAAAATTGAATATTTAACGAAACAGGACTGTACAAAGTTTTAGTTCCTCAACAATCCAAACAACACAAACATATTATAACCTTACCTTCAACAGATCTTTCCTTTTTAAAGGGGGAGGAGGGTAAAAAGGTTAGCAGCAACGCATTCATATACTGCTAATCAGGCACGCTAAAGATCCAGATAGCTAATAAACATGTACAATCTCTCGGCACATCGAAGCCATAAAACGAACATATGATAAAGTGAGGCCCTTGAAAGTGTATTCATTCCAAGTTCAACCATGTGCTCCAGATTACAACAAAAATAGTGATAACTCTTAAAAGTCTCAAACTATTGACATGCATTACCATGTCATGAGCTACTGTATCTGGTTCTATATCCAATTTCCCTTGTGCCAGCTTTAATTATGAAAACACACTAGCATTTGTAGATAAGAGTACAGATTATGTAAGATAAACTACATGCATTATAGTTATATTTCGATTCTTATAAAAGTGGATACATATCCACGATCTTGGGGGTTTTCATCCAACAAGCAGGCTCCTGTCTTCGTTCAAAACAATTGGATGGACTCCACGCATAAAATTTTATATATAATGCAAAGGAAGCCAAAGTATCTGCCAATATATCAGTAAAAATAGAGAGAAACTAAGTGGCAATAACTGGCCTATATAATATTGGGCGAGTACAGAGGGAATAGATTGGAGAAAATGGAAGAACATCAGCAAATCAAAAGATTCATAGATGAATAAAACCGCAGTAAGCCAGTAACATAGTCATTGTTAATGGCAATAACTCAAGAACTGGGGAACAAAAATGACAATGATACTTATAATAGTTATGCCCATCTGCTGGAACTGTAGCTTTGGGAACCAAAAATTGAGAATGACACTACTGAAGAAACAGATTTTGGAGCATCCCCTGATAGGCACCTAAGTAAACAACATATGGCAAATTGGGAGAAAAAGCTAAAATAAGACTGATGTTGATGAGGAATTTCTATATGGACCTAGTAGACAATGAATAAGAGTCGACTGAGAGCAAGACAAATGGTTTAGTTTTTTCTCTTGTAATAAGTGTCTCCTGTCATTTAGTTTGTTTTTGTTTTTTCTTCTACTAAGTGTGTGTTATGTTATTTGCCAGGTGTGATGAATAGTTAGGATAGATTAGTGTTTGTCACTTATTAGTGGCTAGGTATTGTAACATATATACATATATATATACAGGTTTTGCGCCAAACTAAGGAATAAGAATCTAGAACTTGTATTATGGTTATAATCCCATTCCCATTGTAAAATTCTTCTAGAGTTGTTGACGGTTTGATTAATTGAAGATCTCATTTGATAGACCATAGGGTTTATCAATTGGTGCACTTGTAGTCATAAACGTTAAGGTCTAACCAAGAAGATCATCAATTAATCAACAACAATTTAAGACTGCCAACATTTCTAGAAGGATTGTTAGATAGGATAAGAGAATAACCAAGTTACAAGTTCCACACTATTTTTCGCCAAGCTCAACACAAAATTTATACACATATTATGTTAGAATACCTAGCCAAATAAACCACAAACAGCTCTTCTCTCGTAACTAACTTCTTATCACTCAAAATAACTAACTTTTGATAGCAAACAATACAACACTTATTACAAGGAAAAAATAAAACAACATAAATACGCTCAACAAACTAAACGACATAGACACTTATTACAAAAGGAAAAACCAAACAAACAGTCATTGCTCTTGATTGACTCTTTTTCAATGTACCCAATGGTCAACATATAAATACTTCATCCACCTCGGATTTCTCTTAGCTCTGACTATGTGGTTTGCCCAAGTGTCTATCACTCCCTAGTATGTCACTCTCTACAATAGAATGGAAGCCGTTAAAGGAAGTTGGAACAGGTGAACAGATACAGGAGAGAATAAAAAATTCAAACCTTGATGATGTTAGCAATGCTTCCCCCAAAGAAGGTACATGACATTAAGCTGTGAGATGAATTCACCAGCAGATTGCCACATAATAGGAATAGAATTTGGGAAGGGACACAGCTATTGTTACTTGAGATTACAGTAACATGCTCTGACACAGCTACAGCAGGAAAAGAATCCAGATAGGGTTTAAATTAATTTTGGTACGGCCCTAGAAGTTTCTGAGTTCCCTTCACTAGTTTTGCTCTCTTTCATCTTTTTTAGCTTGGTCATTTCTTCATAAAGAAGTAACATACATCTTATACCTATCACTCTATATTTTATTGATACATTAAAACCGAAAATAAGGATCTGGCTTGTAATCTAATGACATCAGACATAATTGAAGAGATAATACTATTCAAGCTGGAAAACAAAAAGGTTATCCTCAGTCATATCTCAATCTGTATAAAGTATTGCAAGACTATCCAAGACAGTAACCATATAGATATGCTGCAGGCTTTATTCCATGTTCAATTGATAAACATAAATTACAAATGACACAATAGATATCAGAGACATAAAATGGTACTCAGAAAAATCACCTTCAGCATCCAAGATCAACAATAGAATTCAATATTCAAACGAGAATACTTATAGTTTATGATGAATGCACTGACTCGACATACTTGATGAAACACTTTGACGCTGAATGTGTAAAACAAGTATCGGCATATTACAAGGCCCAAATTGCTAGCTTTTTTTTTTTTTTTTTTACTCTTCTGCCAACTAACATGGTTCAAACATAAGAAGCAAGAACACAAGCTTATTATAATGAAATAACAAAGAACTAAAAGCACTATTAGAAAACCCTTTCAGAATCATCAATAGCAATAGCAACAGAGCAGCATGTGATGAAACTCATTCTGACCGATTAGCGAACCTCTCAACCTTGTTGTCCGTCAAATTGAGACCAACCATGGCCTCACCCAACCCACAGCTAACCTCAGCCAACACCTCAGGGTCACTGTAATGAGTAACAGCCTGCACAATCGCCCTCGCACGTTTCGCAGGGTCACCGCTCTTGAAAACTCCCGAACCAACGAACACACCATCGCAACCCAACTGCATCATCAACGCCGCATCGGCCGGAGTAGCAACACCGCCGGCGGCGAAGTGAACAACCGGAAGCCTCCCGAGCTGCTTGGTCTGCATAACGAGGTCATAAGGAGCAGCAATCTTCTTGGAAAAAGTGAAGACCTCATCATCATCCATGTTCCTGAGAACCCTAATGTCACCCATGACGGACCTCACGTGCCTAACGGCCTCGATGATGTTGCCGGTGCCAGCTTCTCCTTTTGTGCGGATCATGGCGGCGCCCTCGCGAATGCGGCGGAGGGCCTCGCCGAGGTTGCGGCAGCCGCAGACGAAGGGGATGCGGAAGTTGTGTTTGTTGATGTGGTTGTCATCGTCGGCGAGGGTGAGAACCTCACTCTCGTCGACGTAATCGACTCCGATAGCTTCGAGGATCTGGGCCTCGACGAAGTGGCCGATGCGGGCCTTGGCCATGACGGGGATGGTGACGGCCTGCTTGATGTCCTTGATAAGCTGAGGGTCGCTCATTCGGGCCACGCCGCCTTGGGCCCGGATATCAGCAGGGACGCGCTCCAAGGCCATGACGGCGCAGGCCCCAGCCTCCTCGGCGATGCGGGCCTGTTCCGCGTTGACAACGTCCATGATGACTCCGCCGCGGAGCATCTGGGCCAGGCCCACCTTCACGGAGAATGGCGACTTCTTAGTCTCGGTAATTGCGCCGTTGCCATAGACGGTTACAACCCCAGATCCTTCCATTGAGAAGGTTAAGATGATAAAACACACAGACAGAAAAAGAAAAAAAAGAGGGAGAGAGGGAAAAGAAGGTTTATGTGAATGTGTGTGAGTGTATGTGAGAGAAGAGAAGAGAAGGAGAAGCGTTATGGATGATGGAGGCGAGGGATGTGAAGTTGTGAAGGAAAAGAAATGTGAGAGGGTTAAGTAGCGCTCACATCTCTCTCTCTAGAATGAATCGTTGCCTTCAAACCCTTCGAATGAAAAACAGCCACGCATTACTTTGCGCTAAGTGATAACTGATAATTATCTTTCTTTTTTTTCTCCCTCTCAAATTATTATTCTAGTTTTCTTTTTTTTAACTATTATGTAAAGATATTTCCCTTTTTTATGCTATTATTAGTTGGGATTGTCCTTAATTCTGAATTCACACAATTTATATCATTTTACCTCCATAAAGGAATGAGATTCATATCTTTATATTTTTAGTCTACTCTTTCTTTCTTTGTCTATTTCTTTCTCTCACTTTAAATGACACGATTTTATATCCTTTAAAATGATACACATTTTTTCTCTTATTAATTTCGCTACTTTATTTTATTTTTTTGATATATTTTTTCGCTACTTTTAGTATACAAATAAAATAAAATTGTTCCGAAAAATCGCCCATCTTATCATATAAAGGCATCACATAATGCGCATTGAAGTCCATTTGATATTTTGATTTCTTACTATATTTTATCAGACATGGGTTTTTATGTTTGGCAAGAAGCTACACACAGATGGTGATTTATTATTATCTCTGATTCTAGTAAAACACTTTGAATGAAGATTGTTCTCTGAAGAAGGAATGAAATAATTTTAGAAATGGAATTCAATTTTTAATATATAGTAAATTGTTTTTATAAGATAACAATTAGTATCTTTCATTTATGTTATTTATTACATAATTGTGATTTTATTATTACATTAATATTATGTACTAAATAAAATAAAATTTCTTCATTCCTTATGATTTTTTTTTCTCTCGTATATTTCAATCTAAAAATGATTCTATAAAATTCATTTTAAAATAGTAATGCAAAAATTTAAATAAATTTGTCTAAAATTATAATTACTTTTCGTTGAATATGTTTTTATAATTTATGTTCGCAACTTTGTGTAACTAATCTTCATTTACACATTTAATTGGGTGGTCCTGACCCCGAGAAAATTCCAATAAAATGTAAAAAATTATGATATATATATTTTTTTTATCAACCATACATTATCAAATCAAATTCAAATTTTTCGCCTCGTGTTTTTCAAAAAAATCGATTTGTGTTAGATTCTTTTCCCAACTAACAAGAGATCTACAGAACTCGTGTATTCATTTCTTGTAGTTGTGTTATTTGCATTTAGCCTCTTGTTTACGTACTAAAAAATAAATAAGTCTTTTGTTTCTGGAAAAAAAAAATAGAAATGGTCCAGTGAGAATAAAAATTATTTGGAACATTTCATTTTTAAAGTAAAATAACTATTTTCAAATAGTATTTGATTGATTAGGTATTAATTAATATTCAATTGATTGGTTTGAATATATATATATATATATATATATATATATATATATATATATATATATAGTAAACGTTTAAAAGTGTATTTTATTTTTTTGGTAACCAGTTTAAAAGTTTATTTTTATTTTTTTGGTAAGCGTTTAAAAGTTTATTTTACTGATATGTGATCATGTAATGTACGCTATTTAATATATTATTAACAATATAATTAAAATTATTAAATAAAGGCTTAACATGATATTAGATGATATTAAAAAAATGAGATTTTTAAGTTCATTTCATTCTTATTTTTTGAATATCAGGTGTGAAAAAAACCAATTATTTATTTTTTTAATGTTGAATATAAAGATAAGAAAGCAAGGATGGCAACCATATTGAAACGGAAAACACAGATTTTCTTGAAATATTTTTAGGCACTGGTGGCATATCCTAGGCCAACAGAAAGGGAGAAAGGAAAGAAAAATCGGTGGCTTACCTTAACGTGACTGATTTTGTAGTTATCTTATGAATAAGAAAAATAAAGAATTTACATTGAATTCCTAAAATTAAAATTAAAATTATAAAATAAGTAAAGTATAAACTATATTGACAATATTACTATCAAAATATTTACGCATTCCTTTCGCTAGAGGTAATAGCTGCATTTTTTTATATTAAAAAAATGACAATTAAATTTTCTTCTTTAAAAGTTTGGCTATGGACAAATGACAATTTTAAACAGAAATAGGGAAAATCAAAGAAATAAAAAAAAAAAAGGAGAATTGGCAATATGTGATATAAAGGCTATAATTAGCTTAAGAAGTCGAGATAAAGGAATGAAGGGGTGCCAGTGGTTTCCAATCCTGAGTTTCTTTCCTTCCCCACAGGAATATTAGTGGGGTTGTGGAATTCAACTTGTCCACTCCTCCACCTCTCTCCACTTTTTGTATTTTTATATAATTTCTACGTAATAAAACAATTATTAATTGTTCTCTCGTTTTAATTTATTCGACATGGGCCTAACTCAACCAATTAGAGTTCCAAATCTCTTTGCCAGAATTGTACTTTGCATTTAATTTTGACTCACTTTAGACCATTTACCTTTTCTTTTAAATTGTAATATTGAAAAATCTTTGAAATTGAGTTCTCTCAGATTTGTCCTCTCTTCTTTAATTACTTTCTCTTGAATTTGCAAATGAGAAATAATAAAGTTACAAATTTTTTTGTGGTTATTTAAAAATTGTCGCTTAAAAATTATTTCATAACTTATGTTATGTTGTAAAACAAAAGTAACTTGGGGGAAAATAAATAAAGAAGGAATAACCGCAAGAGAATATAAAGATAAGATAGAGAAGTACGGGAATATCATCTTCTTGTATCATAGTATCTTTTGAAGCTTTGTAAATGCTTCTATTTATAGGCTTACAAGATAATCTATGTTACAATAGGATAAATGACCAGAATTACACTTCTTCAATGGTTATAATTTGAAATTAAACATCCATCCATCATATCCAATAGTCATATTATTTTGGGATTATGGACATCTAACAATCATTCTGTATATAACACTCTCCTTGGATGTCCAATAAACAAAAAAACAAAAAAAAAATCCTATTGAAAGTAAATATGTATTAGAAGTTGTTTCATTAAAAATTTTACCAGGAAAACTGATCAATGGGACAAAACCGTGGTGAACAAAAAAAGAGTGCAGCACGTATCTCACTTCCCCAGATGATAACATTATTTAATATCTATGAGTTTATGCATCTCAATCTTGTATACAAGCTTCTCAAAACTTAAAGTATGTAATGTCTCGGTAAATAAATTTGCCATATTATCACTTAAACGAATTTGTTGAACATCAATCTCACCATTTTGTTGAAGATTATGAGTGAAGAAGAATTTTGTGAAATATGCTTTGTTCTATCTTCTTTGATGTATCCTCCCTTTAATTGAGCTATGCAAGTAGTATTATCTTCATGCAATATTGTTGGAACCTTTTTTTTCTAATTGAAGACCGGATGCTTTTTGGATGTGTTGCATCATTGACCTTAACTCAACACATTATTGACTTGCTTCATGAATCGTTATAATCTCTGCATGATTTGAGAAAGTGGCTGCTATAGTTTGCTTTGTTGAACGGCCATGAAATAGTTGGGCTTCCACTTGTGGATAAATATCATGTTTGGGATATAGCTTTGAGTGGATCAAATAAATATTATGCATCTACAAAACCAACACGTTGATGTCCACAATCATTTGAATAAAGTAAACTCATATCAGTAGTTCCTCGAAGGTATCGAAATATATGCTTAACACCATTCCATTATCTTCATGTTGGAGAAGAACTAAATCTTGCTAATAGATTTACAGAAAATGCTATATTATGATGTGTATTATTAGTAAGATACATTAGTGTCTCAATTGCACTAAGATATGGCACTTCGGGACCAAGAAGTTCTTCCACGCCGGTCCGACCAGTGACCCAGTAACCCAGTACCCCGACCGGGTCGATGCCTGGGTCGGGTTTAATAACACTGCTCCTAACCATAAGTCAATTCTTAATTGAGAGATTTTATGATAACTAGTTGGCATGATGTGTACAAGTAATGCAACATATTTTCACCAAAAAAAAATAAAAAAAAAATAACACATTTTCATGTTGAGATGAGAGTTTTGTTCTCATAGGGAGCAATCTAGCTATTAATTAAAGACATTTAATAAATAATAGGTTAAACCATTTCAGATATGACACCAATATTATCAAGATGATTTGTCTTTATTATATAATCTAGGAATTGTGCTCATAATATTATGATTCTCACAAACGTTGTACATGTGGCCACTTCGTAGATGCATATTATATTAAATTCATATGATATTTGAAAAGTTCACATCATGCGTGAATGGGCCCATATATTTCACCTTTCATGCATCATATTCAATAAGTTGAAGAATTTTTCAGTTCTTCAATATATAATTATATGAATTTCAATAATTTTTGCATCATATTTGATCCGTAATGTTCCAACCAATCATGCCAAATAATAAAATCATTATAATAAATATCCTTTTGATTTACCAATGGATAATTTCAACCATGCGAAAGTTTATGTAGTAAAGTAAAATATTTAATCTTACCATCATTTGTAGTCTCAACCTAATATTATTCGTAATTAATTTGGTATCCCTTGCTAATCATAGACTAGCTCTTCTAGAGCTTTCAATCAAATTTTATACTACCGATTGTTATATTAACATTGCATTTTTTATTTTTTTTTGATTAATAAACATTGCATTTTTAACTCCTTTGCCATTAGAGGCACGTGACGACCGACAGAATTGGACATGGGTCCTGTCATCAAAAGAAGACCATAGTTTAAATATTAGAATAAACATAAGAATTATCTGGTAGAAAAAGTGATTCTGTTATATTATAGAGATTCATTTTGTGTGTCAGAGTTTTTTATTTTTGTTTTAAATAATGTTGACTCCATAAAATATTATGTGTGTATTGAAAAATTTTGTGTTCATGTTTAAGTGATAGATGATAAACCCTTAGAATAATGGGTTGAAATATTTCAAAAAAATTAAAAATAATAATGCGTCAAAAAAAAAATTATGTTCCATGAAAAGAATTTCTTTTTCTATAGACACAATAAATATATGAATTCCACTAAATTTTCTTTTTCTGTTTTCACATTTTAATAGGACCCATATATTTATTATCTGTATAAGAAACAATATTCTTATCATATATCATAAGAATTCTTTAATCCTTAGGGTGCGTTGGGTAAAGGAGAAAAAAAAAATTTATCCGGGAATCACGATCACTAGAAATATGCTAGGAAAATGAGTTTTGCGAGAATGTTACAACAAAAAACAGTCTGGTATGATAAAATATTACCTGGAATAATGGCTAAGTTTTCCGAATCTATATTTGGTTTTATATTAAAATATTGATAGGAATATCGGGTGAATTTACCAAAAAAAACCCTTATCGTTCTAAATTCTCTCTAACTCTCAAACACACATTGAGAAAACGCCTTCTGCCTTCGTCGATTCATGACCTTGTGTTTGCTCCCTACGGCCCACGGTGGCAGTTGCTCTGGAAAATAAGCTCCGTTCACAATGTTCTCAGGCAAAGCCATGTGAAAGGACATAAAGGGAGAAGAAATTGCATTGTACATATGATACAGAAGTTATTTCATCCAAATCCAATTTAACACCAACACACACAGCCAAGTCTCACTGCAAGGAAAGCAGAAAATCCATATAAAATCAAAGCAACAAGAAAAATTCTAGGAACGATGAGTGTGAGAGTGAGAAAGAGGGATGAGAACGATAACTATTGTAAAAAGGATTTTTTTTGTCCAAAGAATTAGTCAAGATTTTTCCAACATGTCGGATTTCCAAAATACAACATGTGAGATGGTATTCTGAGTTGGTAATCTTCTTCACATTTTAAAATTATGGGAAAACAAAAAATCCAGGAAAATTTTGGTTGTTCCCTCTACCAAACATGGTTATCTCAAATTTCCAACTTAGATTTTCTAGGATTTTAAACTTTATCCTTTTACCAAACACCATTTTAAATTATTCACTTGGTGGGGGGTCTTATTAATTATTATCCCACAGCTTTATTAGAATAATCACTTGCATGCATCCGCGCACGGTTGCATCCGAATAAATCTTTGGTGCTACTGTTGGACTTAGATTCAATACATTCCATCAATGAAAGCATTACACATCAGAAGATAGAGAAGAAATTTGGCAGAAAAAAGAAAATTTTAACTGACATGACATACTTTAATTGGTGGGATATACTGAATCTTTGGTACAACAGTAGTACCAAAGATTTATTCCCTTGCAACCCAATAAACCAAACACTGTTTCCCCCATTTGTGCCACAACCAGAGGATTATGCGAAAAGTGAATCAAGCCACAAATGGTTTCTAAACTCAAAATCTCAGATGGAAAAGCGAGATACGAATCTACATTTTTTTTTTTTTTGATAACATAAATCTACATCCTTTTCTCCCACTTGTAGACGATAAAAGATCATGAAATCTTCCATAATTGGCGCGAGATATATTAATTGTGAAATCCCAAAAAAATTGTCTCGCAATCAATGTTATATTAGGATAGCATATTCGAATGCTGGTAGATTCCAAAAAAATATATTAGGATAGCATATTTGGTGCTCACAGCCTCTTCTAGATGTTGTTTTTTTGTTTTTTTTTTTTTTTCCTTCTCCTCAATGCTAACATAATAACATATCAATATTGATGTCTTGTTTGTTACCAAAATAAAATAAAATAAAATATTAATGTCTTGTTTTTATTGGATAAATCTATCAAATAATGAATGCATTATTTGTTTATAATAGGTTAACACACTGTAATATTGATGTGATGAAAATTTCCATATAAGAAAATGATTTATATTTTTAAGTGGTTTTTTACTCTCTTTTTTATATATAATTTGATTTTCTAACTTTATTTAAATTTTTAACATTTTATAGTTTTATTTCAATTTATAAGACTTTGCATCATTTTAGGAAAGCTTTAATGACAGGAGATGTAACCCAAATTAAATTTGAATTATGATAAAGATTAGAATCCACAATTGAAATTTCTAGTGGTGTGGGTGTGTGGTCGTGTGTTCTATTTTCTGTAACCTACAAAAAAAATCTAGGAAATCAAAAACACTAACAGACCAAATAAATCATAATACGAGACTCGAAAACCTAATTTATATAAAAAAAAAAAAAAATCATTTTCACTCTTATATTTAGGGCATTTAATCTCTTAATGTTTTAAATTCACTATTTAGATTTTTTTTATGGTATTTTACCATTACAGTCCCTTCTCGTACCATTGATTTTCAAGTTTGAACATAATAAATTCTCGCATTATAGCTCGTGTGTCATCCATGACAAGGATGTAAGTGATGAGTTTGAAACATTACGCCAGGCAGAATCCTGGAGGTTGCCTAGCTAACCCCCGCTGTAGAGTTAAGCCTCCCACCTGAGGAGGTTGACCCGACTAAGGCATGACCCGTCAGCCCGGAACGTGGGTCTGCGATCTATGATCATGTATCTCATCTTCCACACTCATGTTCATCGCCTACGAGATAACTGTTCTCGGTATATTTTTCTTTTATAATAATCATTGTAACGGCTAGCAACTTGCAAGTAGAGCTGGCAAAATGGGCCGAGCCCGCCGGGCAGGCCCACCCCGCCCGCCAAACGGGACGGGGCGGGCTGAGTTTTCCACCCATCCCTGATTTTTTTTTATTATTTTTTTATTTTTAGTGTAAAATTGCGGGCCGCCCGCCCCGCCCGCACAAAAGTGGGGCGGGGCGGGGAACACGTTTAACTATGTCCCCACAACTGACACGACACTTTTCCGTCCTTCGCACACTCCCAAAAAAAACTTCCCAGGCGGTCACCCATCCCAGAATTGTCCCAAGTCAAACACGCTTAACTATGAAGTTCTTCCGTTCCGGGCTACTAAAAAGTAGATGCATCTTGTTAGTATAGGTAGTACCAATTAATTCTTAAAAGTCATTTCCAACTGTACCATCCCATACCAGCACAGTCTCTAGAATCCCTCTCTTTCGAGTGTTTATTCGATTCATTCATGTACCCGTCGCTGGAAGTCTGCCAGGAGCCGCTCCTTGTTCATGCCCTTTCGCACCGGCTCACTCCCGGCCCTCATCAGCGCCCAGGATGTTACATGCCCACCAGCTTCCGCTGGTTCATCCTTGAACCACACTGTACTAGAAGAGAGGCGCTGCTCTGATACCACTTGTAACGCCTGGAAACTTGCAAGGATCAACGACTGTCCCCACACACTAACACGAGACTTTTCAGCATGGTTTGTCATCACTCGCACACTTCCCGGGAAAACTTCACAGGAGGTCACCCATCCCAGAATTGCCCCAAGTCAAGCACGCTTAACTATGGAGTTCTTCCGTTCCGGACTACCGAAAAGTATATGCATCTTGTTAGTATAGGTAGTACCAATTAATTCTTATAAGTCATTCCCAACTGTACCGTCCCATACCAGCACAGTCTCTGGAATACCTCTCTTTCGAGTGTTGATTCGATTCATTCATGTACCACCATCGCTGGTAGCCTGCCAGGAGCCGCTCCTTGTCCATGCCCTTTCGTACCGGCGATCACTCCCCGCCCTCGTCAGCGCCCGGGATGTTACATGCCCACCAACTTTCGCCTAATTCGTCCTCGAACCACACCGTACTGGAAGAGATGCCCTGCTCTGATACCACTTGTAACGCCTGGCAACTTGCAAGGATCAACGACTGTCCCCACACACTAACACGAGACTTTTCAGCATGATTTTTCTTCACTCGCACATTTCCCGGGAAAACTTCCCAGGAGGTCACTTATCCCAAAATTGCCCTAAGTCAAGCACGCTTAACTATGGAGTTCTTCCGTTCCGGGCTACCGAAAACTATATGCATCTTGTTAGTATAGGTAGTACCAATTAATTCTTATAAGTCATTCCCAACTGTATCGTCCCGTACCAGCACAGTTTCTGGACTCCCTCTCTTTCGGGTGTTGATTCGATTCATTCATGTACCCCCGTCGCTGGAAGCCTGCCAGGAGCCGCTCCTTGTCCATGCCCTTTCGCACCGGCGATCACTCCCCGCCCTTGTCAGCGCCCGAGATGTTACAATCATCTTAAGGAGCCTTGTATATAACTGAACAATGCTACATAAGGGACCATCTTAGCCACATTGCGTCGTAGAGTACTCTGAAGCCCTAAAGAGCATTCACCATCACAGTTTTGTTATTGACAGTTATGAACATTGCAACTGTTCCTTTAAAATTTAAAAGTGATATGCATGGGTTTTTATACATAATATAGTTAGATATATGTAATTTTGTCTTTATGATTTAGGCAAATGGTAATCCTTGCCTAAAATGCACTTTGTGCTTTGATGAGCATAAAAGTCTTGAGGAGGGATATTCTTACTACCAAAATTTTCTACTACCAACTCACTACCTATCTAATCACCATTGGATCAAAGAGAAAGAATGCTAAAAAAAATTAGAAAAAAGAGAAAATGTTGATCCAATGGTGATTAGATAGGTAGTGAGTTGGTAGTAGAAGATTTTAGTAGTTAGAATATCCTTCCTCAAAAGTCTTATATCTAGTGAAATATTTAATAACATGTGAATTTTAAAAAGCTATCTTAGGGATGTTTCGATCAAAGAAATTGTAATAAATTTGACAAAGTTGTTTTTGTGGTTTAGTATGATTCTTAAACAAGTTATGTTATCATAAACACATTTTGTGATGTTGATGGAATTAAGATTGAATGTGAAATCTTAAGTCCTCTAATTGCTCATAAATTGTTTGAATTTTGGTATTAAAGTATGATATATGTGTTGAAGACTGAAATGGTCAAATCTCTGAGTTGATTCAATTCCAAAATTGTATAACTTATTTCAATTGTTGATGATTTTAATGTCATACATGATATGATAATTGTGTATTATTTTATAGCTAAATTAGAGTTTATTATTTAGTATATGAGTTATAGGCAAATAATATTAAATCAAAAGATAAAGACAATAAAGAGCGATTGAGCGGGAGATTATGATGATCCTTCGAGGAGTTATGTTTGGAGTATGGTATTATACACCAAACGATTGCTCCTTATGCAAAATGCAATCCAATGGGATTGTTGAGAGGAGGAACCAGACATTAAAGAAATGATAAATGTCATGCTATTGACATCTAATTTACCATTAGAATTGTGGGGAAGCCATTCTAACGACTAACTATATTATAAATAGATTATCCCATAAGAAAACGAAGAACATTCCCCATAAAATATGGAAAGGTAGGAACCTACCTTGAGTTATTTTGAAGTGTGGGGTGTGTGGTTAAGGTCGCGATTCGCAAACCATAAATGGTTAAGATCAGACCAAAAATAGTGGACTGTGTGTTCACTGGATATGCACTTAATAATAATGCATATTGATTTCTTGTGTATAAGTTTGAGGTCTCATAAATACATGTGAATATGGTTATAGTATCGAGGAATGCTTCAGACATACTGGTCAAGCTAAGAAACATGTTGAGTATGCTAGTATACTATGTATATCATAACCCAAATAGGAATAATTAAAGAGAAGTGACATGTATCTCGGGTCACTTGAAGCTTACTCAAGACCATGATTTGCATTGCTTGAAGTATTTTGCAGTACTAGAAATGTATTGTGATACAAATTGGATCACCAACTTTAGTGATACCAAGTTCGCAAGTGAGTATACGAGATGTTGTGTCTTAGAAATCATCCCAACAAACATGTATTACAAAGTTGACCATGAAATAGAATTTATTGCCTCTGATAGAGTTGGTGGGATAGCTGAATGACTTTGTAACTTCCTTGAAGGTATTCCAAATTGGCTGAAATTAGTGTTTGCTATGTGCATATACTATGACAGTAAGGTAGCAGTCATAATTGCAAGGAATGTTATACATAACGGTAAGTCTCTCTCTCTCTCTCTATATATATATATATATATATATATATATATATATATATATATATATTGGAGACATGATACCGTGAGATAATTATCTCTAGTGGTATTATTATGGATTTGTTAACTCAAGGTATAACTAGAGAGTTAATGTATAATTTATCGAAAGGAATGAGTTAAAGGCCATTAAAATGTTCATCATTGCGGACAATTTACATAGAAGAGTGGAGATCTCACGAACTAGGTTCAAAAAGAAAACCAAGTTATGATTGATAGATAAGCACTGTGGAGTTTTTAAAAAAAAATCATATGCAGTGCATTCTTAAAAGACAATGCAGTGCATAAGTAATGGGTAAGCACATAGGCTTTTAATGATTTCTGATTCTAATGTGTTCTGACAATATATGTTGGGATACACTGCCAGAAGTCATCTATGTCAGTGTGAAGTGAGGGTCGCTTCTGTGGGAATATGAAAGGTCGTATTCTCTAATACACTTACAGAACCAGGTATCCATGGATAAAACAGACACAAGCAGAGGGCCAACCATGTTCGAGGAACAATTGTGTGTTTCATGTTGTCGTGGTTTACACTCAAATGTTGACGGATACAAGACATTGCGTCCACTAATTGGCTGAGCAATCTTGTTAGGTCTCACTAGGGACAGTTACAAGGCATTGCATCCACCAATCTCGATGCAACTGTTGCTCATTGATTAGTTGTTGATTGCACCTAGCCCGAGACGCAAATGATTAAGGAGGATAAACTTCTTATTCACGTGGGGGATTGTTGTATAAATTATTATGAATAAAAAATTGGAAAAGTTAAGTCTTTTCATTTTCAAACAGTCACACCTCTTCGTTTTCGAGCAGTCGCGCCTCTTCGGTGTGTCTTTGATGACTGTTCATCTCGTATATGTACTAGTACTCAGTAAATTCAAATAACTTTTTGTCCCGACTCTTTAACAAAATTATGCCAAAGTTATTCCTCGATTTTTGCATTCGTTGCATTTGCCGGTGTTGTTTCTTCTGGTTGTGTCACCGAGGACACAAAGATAACTCATTCTATCCTTAAAGGCATTTGTCTACGAATCTCAGATACCGTTGAGGGGGCAAAATTGTCTATGATTGCATTGCGTATGTGTTTTTCATTGTTATCTCACAACACAGATATTTACACTACCACTAATAACATACATCATATTGTTGGCTAGAGGTACTAGACTTCTCATTGTTAGTCATTTCTATCTTTGCTCCATAGATACAATTAGTAGCTCTTCAGCTAGACATTTGTATTCACCTCCGAACATATACACATTATAATTACAAAAAGCGGAAGGGGAGCGAAGCTTTTATACTTTTTTATTAAAAAAAAATTAGGGCAGTTGGTTGCTGAAAGCCATCGTAGAGGAGACCTTGTGATTTAAGAATGTTGGATAACATGATTAATCTTTCTTTTTTTCCTTTCATTTTGTTGTGATAGATTCATATTTTGTTTTATATTTTTGAATTTTGTGGGTATTTTAATGTCTTTTGAGATACTATAGCCTAATGTTTATATTGTTTGTGATGAATATAAAGCGTGATTTACTTCAAGGCCTAATTCAAAAGAAAGTAAGAGAATATTCAAAGAGTGGAATCCCTTTAGATGCCTTATATTATAAGAAAAAAGTTGATTAAAATAAGAGTTTTATTTTTCTTATGTTGTAGGAGACAAGTTGTCTCATGCAACACACACAAAATGGGTGAGACCCGCTTTTTTATTTTCTCTCTCTTCCTTTTTAGTAGGTCCCACCAACTTTTTATGTGTTGCATGAGACAAGTTGTCTCATGCAACATAAGAAAAATAAAACCCTTGAAATAAATCCTCTTACAATTTCATAAGGTAGCTACGAAATAGTAAGAGAAGAGGATCAGAGACTTACCCAAACCATTCGAGTCTTCTCTCTCAGACACCAACTATGTATGTAGGGATTTGGACCAGCTTACTCGTTCAAAACCTGTAGTATCTGATAATTATTATTTGGATAAAATATGTGTCATTTTAAAGGATATAGATTTATGTCATTTTAAGAAAGATAAAGAAATAGATAAAGGAGGAGAGAGCTGACAAAAAAAATAAAGGTGTGGGTCTCACCTCTTTTTGAGAGTGAAAGGATATAAAGTTGTGTCATTTGAAAGGATAAACATTTTTCCCTTATTATTTATTGCAATAATCATGAATAATACATGAAAAGTAAAACATAAACAATTTTTGAAATGAATAGAAAATAAAAAAATAAAATCTAATACTCAATTAGGCACTTGAATTTAAGATTAAAACCATTTTCATTTAATATTTCAAAACTCAAATTTGAAAATGTGACATAGTTAATAGTTTTGGGAGGTTATAGTTACTAAATCTTTTTCTTATTATCTCTTACTATTAAATCTTAAACATTGATTTCCGTCAATCTAACAGTTATAATTTATTGGGTCATACTTATTAATTAATTATTAATTTTCAATAAATCATAACGGTTATATTGACGAAAATCAACGGTTAAGATTTGATAGTAAGAGATAATAAGAAAAAGAGGTAGTAAGTATAACACCTCCCATAATTTTGATTGCTTTAACAAAAATAATTTGTAGTTAACCCCTAAGGGTAGCTCAGTTGGCAACTGAGCTCCCAAGGGTTTGCTTGAGTCAGGGGTTCAAACCATGCCTCAAGCAAATTCTTGGAAAATCTTTGGGGGTCAGAGGACGTGTCTCTCTCCTCGATTAGGGGATTAGTCTCATCCTTCCTCGGCCGTACCCCGAGGGCAAGGTGACCGGAGGAGGTTGAACGAGGATATCTCCGAGCGTACCCCGAGGGCAAGGTGACCGGAGGAAGTCGAATGAGGATACCTCCGAATTATACAAAATAATAATAATAATAATAATAATAATAATAATTTGTAGTCGAATCATAATTAAATTGAAAAATTAAATAAGAAGCAGTTAATGGAACCGAATTGCTTCTTATTTCATTTTTCAATTTAATTATGATTCGACTACAAATTATTATTATTTTTTTTATAATCCGGAGGTATCTCCATTCAATCTCCTCCAGTCACCTTGCCATATATATATATATATATATATATATATATATATATATATATATATATATATAAAGAACAAAAATATACATTTAGGATAATTCTTTTATGTAGTTTTTTAAAATTCAAAACTAATTTAAATACTATTACAACTCCATTATTAACAAAATCAGCTCTTATAACTTAAAAGTTTGTTTTTTTCTCCTTCTTCATATTTTTAATAAATTTCAAGGAAAAAAGAAGAAGATAACAAATAAACAGAGGGAATAATATCTGTCATTTTAAAGCATATAAGCTTATATCATTTTAGATCTTAACCATTGATTTTTATCCATCAACGATTATAATTTATTGGATCAAAATTATTAATTAATTAATAATAAATTTGACTCATTAAGTTTGACCCAATAGATTATAACCGTTGATGGACGGAAATCAACGATTATGATCTAAAATGATATAAGATTATATATTTAAAAGGATGAGAAAAGTGTTTATCCTTTTAAATGATACAACTTATATCCTTTTACTCTAATAAAAAGGTGAGATCCGCACGTTTATTTTTTTATCAACTCTCTCTTCTTTTATCTATCTTTTTTCTCTCTTAAAATGACACAAACTTACGTAGTTTAAACGACACACACCGCATAGATACTTTACCCGTAAACAAACTCATGGAAACCGAAGATAAGCACACAACACATAAACAGTTGCAATTGCAAGCGCATAACACTGACAGCTGTCAATTAACAAATAAAAAGAATATACCGAAGGCAAGAATTTAGCTTCGGTTCCGAAGCTGCTGGTGACCGTTGTACAATACCTAGACTTAAAATTGCCCTGAACTAAGCGCAATGCACATCCTCTGCATTATCTCTCCCTCTCTCTGTCTCTGTCTCTGATATCAAAATCCAAGAAATCCAAGAAATCCAAGCAATGGTTTCAAAGGTGAAGAAAAACCCAATCAAATCAATCCGGAGCATCCACCGTTCGCGGCGGAAATCTCCAATTAAAAAAGTGGTGGCGGCTTCCTCCGCCGTCCTCTCCTCCATCCACCGCCGCATCACGAAACTCTTCTCCAAGTTGGCACGCCTCAGCACCACCCGCAAAAACAGAACAAGCTACAAGATCCTCAAGAAAACAACCACCCATTTCCGTTGCGATGAGGAACGAGAATCCCTCAACGACATTTGCCGAACCCTAGTCTTCGACAACACCACCCTCTCTCTCCTTCCGCCTTCCCTCTCCAACCGGAGAACCGTCATCCTCGACCTCGACGAGACCCTCATCCATTCCATGGCGACGCCGCCGCCATACCGCTTCGACTTCGTCGTCCGGCCGGTCATCGACGGCGCGCCCATGGATTTCTACGTGCTGAAGAGGCCGGGGGTCGACGAGTTCTTGCAGTCCCTGGCGGCGAAGTTCGAGGTGGTGGTGTTCACCGCCGCGATCAAGGAGTACGCGTCCTTGGTACTGGACCGGCTCGACCGGAACCGGTTCATCTCGCACCGTCTTTACCGGGACTCGTGCCGACAAGTGGACGGGAAGCTGGTGAAGGACTTGTCGGAGATTGGTCGGGATTTGAAACGGGTCGTCATTGTTGATGATAACCCGAATTCGTTCGCGAATCAACCCGAGAATGCGATTCTGATTCAGGCCTTTGTTGATGATCCTTGCGATCGGGAGCTTTGGAAGTTGAGAAGGTTTTTTGATGGAACTGATTGCTTTGATGATATGAGGGATGCTGTGAAGAACTACTTTACGGTGCAAGCACAATGTTAGAAAGTTCATGTTGTTATGGTGAAAAAAATAAAAATAAAAATAATGTGAGTTGAGCAATGATTTTTTTTAGTTTCACAATCTCCTTCGGGTTACGATTCTATTAAAAGCATGATTCTCCCAATTTTTTTTTTTTCTTCATTCTTAGGGCTTGAACGGGAGATCTATTTAAGTGGTCTAAACTCTTTATTATCTGTGCCAAGTACGGGGCAACTCTTCTAAATTCATTTTTTCATCTCCGGGCTCGAACTCGAATTCTCTAAATAAGGCTCAGACTCCTTATCATCTTTACAAAAGATATTTAGTTAATTGAACAATGATTTGTTCAATGTCAAGCGACAAGAAAAGAACACACAGGGATGATGTACTGTATTACTAATTCTTTTGTTTAACTTCAATTGCTATGTTAGTTAAAACTTTTCTTTCAGTATGGTTTACATGATGGAAATAATGAAATGACCAGTTTAATTGACTCGGATCAGATTTGGAAGTTTTGTTCGAGAAGAAAATGTTTAGAGTTTCATCAAATTTGGAATGCCTGGCAAAGTGGTGTAGCGATTCCATTCCCCTCATTTGTGAAACTACAGTTTCATTACACAAGCTCATACAACAAAAGTGTTTGATAAAACTTTTGTTGTTAGCACGCTTTCGTTCAGACATATCAATGTCAAACAGATAAGTTTTAATATTACCACCAAACAAGAAAAATGACATCACTACAATATTTAAGATTTGATATAAATAAATTTTAGTTTTTAAATAAACTGAAGGATATAATTTGTTAATGATTTTACATTATAAATAGATTAACAATAAAATCCATGATACAATCCAAAACTTTAAGCTGCACAGAGGTGGGAAAAAAGAAATTTCACTCGAAAGAAAGTGGGGTTCGGTGATCGAAAGAAAGTGGGGTTCGGTGATCGAATCCGGTACACCGAGACTCTGATATCATATAAAGAACCAATTCAACTCAAAAACATAAGCCGTTGGTGATATCTCAACAATTCAAAGATTTTAAAGTCCCCAAGAATGGCAAATAGTTGAACCTATGCACAAGATATGTGAGTGTGAAGGCTTGTAACCTTGGTGATAAGCCTTATGAATCTATGAATGATCAAGAATTTCTCCCCTCGTAACCATGGTGATAAGCCTTATGAATCTATGAATGATCAAGAATTTCTCCCCTCCTTTGTTATGGGGCCATATATAGACTAAGTACATTAAGAGGGGTTCTGTATTTTGCAGGTAACTAGTGGTGTGGCAGTGTGCTTAGTGGGTGGAAGATTGCAAAAAAAAAAAAAAAACCACTTCCCATTAAACCCGAAGGAAATCCTTGTACGCAACCTTACACTTGCATAATTGCAAAGAAACTGTTTCCTGGATTCAAACCCATGACCTTTCAGTCACGAAGGAACAGTTTTACCACTGTTCCAATTCGCCTCCTTTTTTAGGTTCCAACATAGAGATTAAGAAAAATACAATCATAAAACATTCACGAGAGATCTTCCAACTTGATCAACTGCAATTTCAGGATTGATATTGGCATAATAAATTCTGGAGTTGTTTTGACCGCAGAACTGAGATTTTGGCTAAGTCACACGATGGCACCAAATGGGTTTTTAGCACATTTTCACATCGGCCACTGCTAAATTATAACTTGTTAAGGAACACTAGGCCACCCCTGTTCTGTATGAAAATCCCCCATCCGCTGGAAAGAGAAAATTGTCTATTGGAAATTGGGCGTAGTCTTTTCCCACCATATTCTTTACCACCAGTGTGTTTTTGGAGGAAGAAGTACCCTCGTTTTGAGCACTGTAAAGGGTGTACAGGCCCAACACCCACAAGCCCAATACTCACAGGCCCAGTCCAATACTTGAAGTCAGTTAGTTGTTAGATGATTTGTTACTAATGAATGGTACAGATCATTCAGTTATGGTTGAATGGCTGTGATTCATCTTAAGTTTAGGAACATATATATAACTTAGAGTCTCTCTTTCAATTGTAATATAGATTCTTTTCTTTAATCAAAACTTCAGTTTATCTCTTCCTCTTCTCTTTCTCTGATATCTTTCATGGTATCAGAGCCTAATCTGATCCATGGATCCAAATCGTGCTGTGCAAAGCTCTGTTCATTCTTTTTCCAATCCGGTCTCCTTTAAGCTGGATGAAGATAACTTCCTACCATGGAAGCAGCAAGCATTGGCTACAATCAAAGGTTATGGTTTGATCAAATTCATTACTCAAGAAGTTCAAGATTTTATACCTGTTGCAAGAGCCTCTGTTGAAGAAGATGCAGAGAGTGTTAGCAACAACGCAACTCAAGGTGCTCAAGTCACAGGAACACAGACGACGGTCACTGCTCAACAAGATCAATTGATACTCTCTTGGCTGTTATCCTCCATGTCTGAGTCAATCTACATGCGTGTAGTTGGCTGTTCCAGTTCTTTCCAAGTGTGGCAGAAACTTGAAGAGTTTTTCATGTCTCAAACAAGAGCAAAGGTCAAACAATTAAAGGTACAATTAAAGAATATCAAGAAGGAAGGTGATGTATCAAAATATCTTCTTACAATCAAAAAAATAGTGGACTCTTTGGCTGCATGTGGTTCACCTGTTAGTTGTGAAGATCACATAGATTCAATATTAGATGGTTTGAATGAAGATTATGATGCTTTTGTTACATCAGTCATTTCACGCACAGATCCTTATACTGTTGGTGAAATTGAAGCCTTATTAATGGCTCAAGAACAAAGGTTGGAGAAGCATAAAAGAAATTTTTCATCAAATATTCAAGCCAATATGGCTCAGTTACAGGTCAGTAATACTGCAAACAGAGGAAGAGGAGGTTTCAACTCCAATTTCAATAGAGGAGGTTCTAATTCAAACAGAGGAAGGTTCCAAACAAATGCAAACAGAAGTTATTATCAACATTACAGAGGAAGAGGAGGTAGATACCATGGCAGTGGAGGCTACAGTGGAGGCTACAATAGGCCTCAATGTCAAGTTTGTGGTAAATATGGCCACTTGGCTCTTGATTGTCATCATCGGTTTAATCAGAGTTACCAAGGCTCACTAAAACAGAATAACACCTCCAACATGCAAGCAAATATAGCAGTGACTAGCAGCACTGCTACCAGGCAGCATGATGATGAAGCATCTGACTATTTCTCCTTGACTGATTCTAGCTGGTATCCAGATTCTGGAGCTACTAATCACTTCACACCAGAATCCTCCAATCTAATGCAGAAAATTACTTACAATGGTCAGGATGCTGTTCAAGTAGGTAATGGATCTAACCTAAAAATCAAACACATAGGTCACTCATTTCTATACTCTCCTTTTAGTTCAAAACCTTTTACTTTGTCTAATCTTCTGCATGTTCCTGGGTTGTCTAAAAATTTGTTAAGTGTGTCTCAATTTGCAAAGGAAAATCAAGTGTTTTTTGAATTCCATCCTAATGTTTGCTATGTCAAATCTCAGGCTACCAAGGAGATCCTTCTCCAAGGCAACCTTAAGAATGGTCTCTATGCATTTGATGGAGCACAAAAGTCTCCAAAGGTTGCTGTTGCTGCTGCAGCTACTTCAAGATATCATCAACCTAGTGTACCCACTGCTTCTACTGTTAAATCCTTCCTATCTTGTAATAATACTTCTAAAGCTTCCACTTTAGATCTATGGCATTCGAGATTAGCTCATGCTTCTTTTCCTATTGTCAAGTTGGTTCTTAAACATTGTAACATACCATATGCAAATAAATCTGATTCACAATTATGCTGTGCTTGTTGTATGGCAAAAATGCACCAACTTCACTTACCTAATACCACTACAGTTTACTCTAATCCCTTGGATCTTGTCCTTACTGATGTTTGGGGTCCAGCACCTATTGCAAGTGCCTCAGGTGCTCATTACTACATTTTATTTGTAGATGCCTTTTCAAAATACACTTGGCTTTACCCTATGACAAACAAATCACAAGTTTACAATATATTCATTCAGTTTAAAACCATGGTTGAATTACAACTTAATGCTAAAATCAAATCTCTTCAAACTGATAATGGAAGAGAATATCTCAAACTCACTCCCTATTTGCAGCAACATGGTATTATACATCGTCTCACATGTCCCTACACTCATCAACAAAATGGCCAACCTGAAAGAAAACATAGACATGTTGTTGAAACTGGTTTAGCCCTTTTAGCTCAATCCCACTTACCAACTAAGTATTGGGCTGATGCCTTCCTTTCTGCTATCCATGTTATAAATCGTTTACCTACTTCCACCCTAGACAACAAGTCTCCATTTGAAACCTTATTTCACAAGACACCTGATTATTCCTTTCTCAAGACATATGGTTGTGCATGCTATCCCTACTTAAGACCCTATAATAGGCACAAAATTGACTTTAGGTCAGAAAAATGCACCTTTATTGGCTACTGTACAAATCAAAAAGGTTACAAATGTTTAAAACCAACTGGTCAAGTCATTTTTGCAAGACATGTTCTTTTTGATGAGTCTGTTTTTCCCTTTCTCAAATCCATAGCTTCTCCTTCATCCTCAACTAGTGAGTTTTCTTCCACTCTCTCTACTCCTGTTATCCCTGTATTATCTCCTAAAATCAGTCCAAACACTGTTCCTGTTTCATCTCCTGTCTCAGCATTAGCACTCAGTCCTCATTCTTCTATTTCTCCTAATCTCTCAATGAGTGACTCTATTAATGATTTTTCTGTTAGTTCCTCTAACACTGCTTGCAGGTCCCCTATGTTTTCTGACAATAGTTACAGGCCTGCTTCCATTCTACCAGTTCCTGTGGCTCCTCCCAGTCATCCTATGGTTACTAGAGCCAAAGCTGGTATTTTTAAACCTAAGGCCTACTTGACTTATCTGGAACCTACTTCTGTTTCTCAGGCTCTAGCACAACCGCACTGGCATGCAGCTATGCAAGAGGAGTATGCTGCTTTACTCAAAAATAATACTTGGAAATTGGTTCCTATGCCTTCAGACAGGTCTCCTATAGGCTGTAAATGGGTTTTTCGCACCAAATTTAATCCAGCTGGCAGCATTCTCAAGTATAAAGCTAGACTAGTGGCTAAGGGGTTTCATCAACAGGAAGGTTTTGACTATCAGGAAACCTTTAGTCCTGTGGTTAAACCAGCCACCATTCGAATTGTTCTTACAGCTGCTCTCTCTAGGAGCTGGTTTGTTCACCAGCTTGATGTGAACAATGCCTTCCTGAATGGTGATCTTCAGGAAGATGTGTACATGCAACAACCTCCAGGTTTTATTCATGAAGATAAAACCTTGGTGTGCAAGCTTACTAAGGCTCTTTATGGCCTCAAACAGGCACCACGTGCCTGGTTTGACAAACTCAGTGGTACTCTTCACCGACTGGGTTTTGTTACTGTTAAGTGTGATTCTTCCCTTTTTATTTCCATTACACCTACTGCTACTCTATATGTCCTAGTCTATGTTGATGACATACTTGTTACTGGCTCTTCTTCCTCTGCTATTCAGACTCTGATTCACTCCCTTAATGCTGCCTTTGCTCTCAAGGATCTTGGCCATCTGCACTACTTTCTGGGTATTGAAGTGACCAAATCTACTTCTGGTGGCCTTCATCTTCATCAATCCAAGTATATACTGGACCTTCTCAAGAAGGCTAACATGGAAAACTGCAAATCCATGCCAACTCCTATGATGTCCAGTGCCAAACTTTCTTCTCGTGACGGATCTCCTCATCCTGACCCGTCTCAGTATAGATCCATTGTTGGGGCTCTTCAATATGCCACAATCACTCGTCCTGACATCACATTCAGTGAAAATAAGGTCTGTCAGTTTATGCATCTACCCTTAAACACACATTGGAAAGCTGTTAAAAGGATACTCCGTTACCTGAGTGGGACGATCTCACATGGGTTAACCATCAACCCTTCTCCCAACTTTCACCTTGCTGCTTACTGTGACTCCGATTGGGGTTCGGATCTTGATGATCGTCGCTCCACCAGTGGGTTTTGTATTTTCTTTGGCTCGAATCTTGTCACCTGGTCCTCCAAGAAGCAACATGTGGTCAGTCGTTCGAGCACCGAAGCGGAGTACCGTTGTCTTGCTGCCACCGTAGCTGAGCTGATCTGGATTCAGTCCCTTCTCTCCGAACTTCGCATCAGTATTCCCAGATCTCCAGTTATCTACTGTGATAACCTCTCCGCTGTCCTTCTTACAGCTAACCCCATCTTTCACTCTCGGACCAAGCATTTTGAGCTGGATCTTCACTTTGTCAGGGAGAAGGTGCTCAGCAAGGCGGTGTCGGTGCATCATGTTCCAGCCGTTGACCAACTCGCCGACAGTCTCACCAAAGCTGTCTCTCAAGTCTTCTTCCTTGGTTTCAAAGACAAGCTTCGCGTTGTGGACTCAGCGTCCAACCCAGGCTTCCAAGACAAGCTTCGCGTTGTGGACTCAGCGTCCAACCCCACTTCAGCTTGCGGGGGAATAAAGGGTGTACAGGCCCAACACCCACAGGCCCAATACTCACAGGCCCATTCCAATACTTGAAGTCAGTTAGTTGTTAGATGATTTGTTACTAATGAATGGTACAGATCATTCAGTTATGGTTGAATGGCTGTGATTCATCTTAAGTTTAGGAACATATATATAACTTAGAGTCTCTCTTTCAATTGTAATATAGATTCTTTTCTTTAATCAAAACTTCAGTTTATCTCTTCCTCTTCTCTTTCTCTGATATTGATGCTCTCCGGCAAGTATACCGATCGCACAAGTAATAAAATGATAAGTAAAGTTCGTCTCCACAGGGATTGGGATCGAATATCAAATAAATTTTCTCTTAAGGAATGGAAGATTTCAAATAGGGTTTTTGACAAATATTGTCAATTTGATGGAAATTGAATTTTGAAAATAAAAGACTTATTTTTGTATTTTTATTTTGAGAAATAAAACAAAGAACAAAGATTAATTTTTGTAAATATTAAAAAACATTGCAGCCAGGGTTCATTCACCAAATGATCCCCGCTTTTTACTCCGGATTGGTTTACAATAATTATTTATATAATTACTCAGATAAATTATCATCTAAAAGATTCAATAGTTAACCCTCAATTCCTTGCAAGGTTAACCCTTTAATCCCATGAGCAACCCCAATTCCTTGCAATGTTTCTCATTGGATCAAGCAATGGGCGCGATAATTTAAGCATCTGCAATCGTATACACGTCTATTCCTAGCACGCATACAGATCGTTATCTTACCCCCTTTCGAGATCAAAACCCCAATATTCCTATCTAGGGTTTTGATCCTCTGAATATCCCCAACTATTAGATCGATCAATTCTAACAAAGGAAATATCAAATTCGCACAGAGTAACGATAAAGATAATTATATAAATCAAAAACCATAAACCAATCCTTCGTATCAAAGGTTCACATATGGATCGTGACCCTGACTACAATAAAAATGATCTAGCCGATCAACATACTGATCGCTGATCTAAAATTCAACATAAACTAAAAATAAAATAGAAAGAAAAAGAAGAAGAAGATGAAGAACGAAGAACGCGAAGAACTCCACAGCTCCCCTTTCTTCTCCCGGTCCAGATCTGAATGAATGGAATGGTGGAGGACCACCCTTTTTATACTTGAGTTTATGGGCGTGGTCCATGTGATGTTGCGTGTACAGATAAGGATGACACTTCAGCGTGATGTAATGCTGACAAAGCATCCTATCATTATTTGCTGCAGTGCCAGCTGTGCTTTGACTCAGCGCTTTGATTACAGATTCTTTCCTTAATTGCTTCAGCGCTAATTGAGGATAGTTTGAAATGTGATGTAATGTTTAAATGCTCATCCTCGCAATTTTTTGAATCTCTTCCTTTTTAACTGGAACAAGATGAAGAACGAAGAATGCCACAGAGCCCTTCTCCTCCAGTCTCTCCAGATCCAGATGGAATGGAATTATCAAAATGTGTGAGATTTCCTCTGAAGACTGAATTGTGTGTCATGGAGTGTGTGGAGAGGAACCTTTGCATAGGTAGCAACTAGGATTTCGCCGCATCTTCCAAAATTACCCCTGAAACGTGTAATATAATAATTAATTACAACTTTATTACCGAAACGTATAACGTAAAGATTTAATTAAAACTTTATTACGTAACTAAAGAATTAAATTAAAACTTATTACGTAACGAAAGAATTAATTTAAAACAGTTTTGAATTCAAATTTCGCTTCTTTTTCCTGTAAAAACACAACTAACAGGTGCATATTATTGACATACAAAGAATCAACATAATTAGCAAATATGTATTTAAATTGCTCTCTTATGACTCAATTCTTGTCAATTTTAAGACAGAAAAATCACTCTTGCCAGAGGCACATCAAACCATTCCCAGATTTAAACGTTGCTGTCCCCAGCAATGTAAAAGACTTAATCCAGGAAATATTCACTTAATCTAACATAACAATCATAGTCACTCTCAGACTCAATATGCCATGTATGCCTGACTCAATATCATGAACTTCCAATAATGCCATCAGCTTCTTAAATATATAAGTCTACATTGATTACCTCTTACACAGATAAATAATGTTCACTCAACACTCAGTGTTTAAGGGTATCATGAGCACTCAATTACTCAAAGCTATAACACTACCATATGCTTGATTATATTCTAAAAAATTCTTGAAATTGAAGAATCAAACACATGCATCAATTGATCAAAAGGACTTCACAGGTTGTAACTTGGCCGGGGTAATAGGTAGGAAAATTTGGATAGTAGCTCAAACAACCAAGAGATTGAAAACTGATATTATTTCACTTTTAACAGATTCAATCAATTGTTTTGCTCCACTAACATTCCCACAGAATTTCGGGAATTAATTCCTTTTAACCACCTTTTACTCTTTTCCTTTTTCTTGCTTTCTTTTCTTTTTCTCTTTTTCATTTTGCCCTTTCTCTCTTCTTCTTCTTTTTTTTTGTTTTTGTTTTAAGGGCATAGATGACTTTTTTTTTCATCCCTTAATTACTTGACCATTGTGGAGCTTACCTCAATTTGTTTATTTTATTTTCAACATTTTATTTTCAACACATTCAATGATTCAATCTCAATCAAGGTAAGTCACGAAAAATGGATATAGGCTAAGCCATCAATCAGGCCACAGGTCATTTATCAAGAATTAAGTTCAGGCTCAAAGGGCTAGCAAGGGAAAATCTCATACAGGTGGGTTATTTTGGCCAATAGCAAATAAGAACAAAATGCCTTTATCATATCAATCAATGCATGCATAATAGAGAAACAAATCAAGTTCTAGAGTATTACAACAGTGAGGCCTCTCAACAAAAGTTTCAGTGTTTAGGCTCAAAACCTCACAGCTATGGTATCAATGCAGACTCAAGAAAATTGACTTCAGACATTATCAGAATTTCACAATATTAATTCAGATAAACGAGCAATCATGCAATCTAATTATGTCTATGCAATGTTATGTCAGAAAGTCATACAATATATTCCAAGAATTTAATCATGTACATTAACAAGATGAGCACATTTAAACCTTGGATTTGTTCAAAACACACAATTTTTTTTTCATTTTTTTTTCATTTTTTTTATGGCACACCAAATAACTATAAAAATAACTAAGAAAATTAAAAGAGTTAGAATATCTCCCCTGATAGAAGAATTGTAGTTCTAAGGTGCAAGCCTACCATTCCCAGATTTAGAGCATTGCTGTCCTCAGCAATAATTAAACCCCAAGAAGGATGAAAATCCTGCACAATAGAACAAATAGTGGCATATAGAAGAAACTATAATGCACACATTAAAACATCAGAGAAAAATATACCAACACAAAATAACTTAAAAATACGAAACAGAAAAATAAACTAATATACAATATCTCCATCAGCAAGGAGATAAGATCAGCCCTCCATGTCATCCTCCTCAGCAGTGTGGGATGACTCAGCAAATGAAGGGTCTGGTGGTACTGGATGCCTTGGTTTATGGGACCACCATTCCCAGATTTGGTCCAAACCATGGATCCATGTTAAGAACTCTTTGAAACTTTGATTTTTCCGAGAGATAGAGTCTCGGTGTCTCTTGTCAAACTTCAACTCTCGGTGTCTCTTCCAACTTGTATCAAAGAAGTTCACTACTTCCTTTCTTCTTACCTTCTTCTTTGTGAGAGTACGCCTCTCTTGAAGCGTTCTCACCTCTTTGACATCATCATTTAAATTTTTAGGAAGATCTTTCACTTCCACTTTTGGGTTTCCATCTTCTTTGGCATCATCTTTTAAATTTTGAGGAAGCTCAACCGCTACATCTTGTTCTTCCTTTACAACTTTAAGATTAAAACAATCGTCTTTGTGAGAAGACTGTTTTAAAGAATCAAAGACATGGATAGTAACGGTTTCATCATTCATTCTTAGCTCTAGCTTCCCGCTTTCCACATCAATCAGTGCACGAGATGTAGCTAAGAAAGGTCTACCCAGCAAAAGTGGCATTTCAGCTCCTCCTTCCATATCCAACACTACAAAACCAGCAGGGAAGATGAACTTGTTTACCTTCACAAGAACATCTTCTATTATTCCACTAGGCTTTCTTACAGACTTATCAGCAAGTTGAAGAGATGCCAAAGTGGGTTTCAAATCAGTTATCCCCAAAGATTTACAAACAGACAAGGGCATTAAATTTATACTTGCCCCAAGATCACACAATGCTCTACCAAATTTGGTGTTCCCAATTTCAATAGGAATATTGAAGCTCCCTGGATCATGACGCTTAGGCAGGAACTTCTTTGTAATTATAGCACTACACTCTTCAGTGAGTGTCACCGTTTGGCATTCCTGCAACTTGTGCTTCCTTGACAAGAGATCCTTCATAAACTTGGCATAATTGGGCATGCCAGCCAAGGCTTCAGCAAAAGGAATATTTATATGTAATTTCTTGAAAGTATCAAGAAATCTGCCATATTGTTGCTTTTGAGCATCCTTATTGAATCTGCCAGGATAAGGTGTCATGGCTCGCACATATTCAGGACTCAGCTCAAACTTCTTCTTTTCAGCAACAATAGGAGGCTCTTTTTCTTCACCTTTTTGAATAGGTGTTTGGACATTAGAAGGAATCTCCTCTTCTTTTTCTGGCTCCTCCACCACCTTAAGCTTTTCTGGAGCTCCTACCACCTTACCACTTCTAGTTGTGATAAACATACAATCCTCCTTGGAATTTTTAAATGTGTTACTAGAGGAAGTGCCTGAATTTTTATCAGCAACTTGCTTAGCCAGCTGGCCAACTTGATTCTCTAAATTCCTGATAGAAGCATTCATGTTTTTAGTGGTGGCCCTAGTCTCTTCCATGAAGGCATTGGAGTGTTGGGCTATTTGTCCAACTAACCTTTCCAAATCAGAAGGCTCTTTAGCTTGGACTGATGGAGGCTGCAAGTAGTTGTTGGAATTGTAATCCAGTCCTGTGCCTTGAGTTCTCCTCTGAAAATTGTTATTTGCATAAGGGAAATTCTGATTCCTAGGAATGTTTCTTGGTGGAGATCTTTGCTCGTACCATACTCCATTCACTTGCACTTGTTGAGAAGAATCAGAAGATAACAAAGAGGAGCATTCATTGGATTCATGCTCACCCTTGCAGTATTCACAAACCACATATGCAACTTGCATAGTGGAAAATTGCATCTTGTCCAGCCTTGAGGTCAAATTTGCTAGCTGTTGTGCTAACAATTTATTCTCAGCCAGAACCGCATCATTGTTATCCAGGTGTAGAATCCCTCTCTTAGGCTTGGCTGTTAAACATTCATTTTCATTGGCAGCCATTCTTTCTATTAACTCAAGAGTCTCATTTGCTCTCAAGGATTTGATGCTACCACCTGCTGCACCATTCAGCACCATCCGAACTTCAGGTTTACACCCATTGAAAAAAATTCGGACCTGATCACCATTGGTCATGGGGTAATGAGGACATCTCCTCATTAGATCCTTGAAGCGGTTCCATGCTGCACACATAGTTTCACCCTCAGCCTGGGTGAAATTGGTGATATCATTCACCATCTGGTTAAACCTCTCCATGGAAAAGAACTCAGCAAAGAATTTATTTGAGAGACTCTCCCATGATGGAATACTTCTTGCTGGTCGCCTTTCCAACCAATTCAAAGCCTTCCCCTTTAGAGCAAAGGGAAACAGTCTCAGCCTGACTGCATCATTGGACACCTGGGGGTGTTTAGTGGAGTCACAGATCATCAGAAATCTGTCAATGAACCTGTGAGGGTCCTCATCAGCCTCTCCACCAAACTGAGCTCTCTGCACCAATTGAATATTGGAAGACTTAAGCTGCCAATTATTGTTACCAATATCAGGTTGAACAATGCTTGAGTTAGGCATATTAAAAGATGGAGTCAGAATAGTATCCATGTATGGATTGTCTGTAACATTGTTTGAGGCCATGATTTGTGATTCTTCAGGCAGAGTTTCCTGTTTCTCTTTTCAGTCCTTGTGATCTCAGAATCAAATGGAAATTCTGCAATTTTAACTCGCATACAACTCAGAAAAAAGATCAGTAGCACCTTTTTAACAAGAATAAAAAAAATCAAAAAAAAAATTAAAAAAAAATAAAATAAAATAAATAAAAAAAATGAAATAAAAATATTCACAAATTTTCACAAATCCAATCCTAAAGATCAAGAATATATGATATAAGATAAACCAATCCCCGGCAACGGCGCCAAAAACTTGATGCTCTCCGGCAAGTATACCGATCGCACAAGTAATAAAATGATAAGTAAAGTTCGTCTCCACAGGGATTGGGATCGAATATCAAATAAATTTTCTCTTAAGGAATGGAAGATTTCAAATAGGGTTTTTGACAAATATTGTCAATTTGATGGAAATTGAATTTTGAAAATAAAAGACTTATTTTTGTGTTTTTGGATTGAAAAAGAAAACAATACAATTGAAAATGGATTTTTAGAAAAATATGAGAAAAGTATTGTAGCCAAGGTTCATTCACCAAATGATCCCCGCTTTTTACTCCGGATTGATTTATAAAAATCATTTATATAATCACTCAGATAAATTATCATCTAAGGGCATAGATGACTTTTTTTTTCATCCCTTAATTACTTGACCATTGTGGAGCTTACCTCAATTTGTTTATTTTATTTTCAACACATTCAATGATTCAATCTCAATCAAGGTAAGTCACGAAAAATGGATATAGGCTAAGCCATCAATCAGGCCACAAGTCATTTATCAAGAATTAAGTTCAGGCTCAAAGGGCTAGCAAGGGAAAATCTCATACAGGTGGGTTATTTTGGCCAATAGCAAATAAGAACAAAATGCCTTTATCATATCAATCAATGCATGCATAATAGAGAAACAAATCAAGTTCTAGAGTATTACAACAGTGAGGCCTCAATTCCTTGCAGGGCTAACCCTTTAATCCCATGAGAAACCCCAATTCCTTGCAATGTTTCTCATGGGATCAAGCAATGGGCGCGATAATTTAAGCATCTGCAATCGTATACACGTCTATTCCTAGCACGCATACAGATCGTTATCTTACCCCCTTTCGAGATAAAACCCCAATATTCCTATCTAGGATTTTGATCCTCAGAATATCCCCAACTATCAGATTGATCAATTCTAACAAAGGAAATATCAAATTCGCACAGAGTAACGATAAAGATAATTATATAAATCAAAAACCATAAACCAATCCTTCGCACCAAGGGTTCACATATGGATCGTGACCCTGACTACAATAAAAATGATCTAGCCGATCAACATACTGATCGCTGATCTAAAATTCAACATAAACTAAAAATAAAATAGAAAGAAAAAGAAGAAGAAGATGAAGAACGAAGAACGCGAAGAACTCCACAGCTCCCCTTTCTTCTCCCGGTCCAGATCTGAATGAATGGAATGGTGGAGGACCACCCTTTTTATACTTGAGTTTATGGGCGTGGTCCATGTGATGTTGCGTGTACAGATAAGGATGACACTTCAGCGTGATGTAATGCTGACAAAGCATCCTATCATTATTTGCTGCAGTGCCAGCTGTGCTTTGACTCAGCGCTTTGATTACAGATTCTTTCCTTAATTGCTTCAGCGCTAATTGAGGATAGTTTGAAATGTGATGTAATGTTTAAATGCTCATCCTCGCAATTTTTTGAATCTCTTCCTTTTTAACTGGAACAAGATGAAGAACGAAGAATGCCACAGAGCCCTTCTCCTCCAGTCTCTCCAGATCCAGATGGAATGGAATTATCAAAATGTGTGAGATTTCCTCTGAAGACTGAATTGTGTGTCATGGAGTGTGTGGAGAGGAACCTTTGCATAGGTAGCAACTAGGATTTCGCCGCATCTTCCAAAATTACCCCTGAAACGTGTAATATAATAATTAATTACAACTTTATTACCGAAACGTGTAACGTAAAGATTTAATTAAAACTTTATTACGTAACTAAAGAATTAAATTAAAACTTATTACGTAACGAAAGAATTAATTTAAAACAGTTTTGAATTCAAATTTCGCTTCTTTTTCCTGTAAAAACACAACTAACAGGTGCATATTATTGACATACAAAGAATCAACATAATTAGCAAATATGTATTTAAATTGCTCTCTTATGACTCAATTCTTGTCAATTTTAAGACAGAAAAATCACACTTGCCAGAGGCACATCAGATATCTTTCACGCTGATCGTACGAAAGTTGATCCTTAAGGCTTTGTTTGGGAGTTTGGAGGGGAAGGGTAGGAAGGGGATCCAAGGGGAGGAAGGGAAGGAGATTGGAGGGTATTCCCTTCCCTTGTTTGGGAGTCAAAAAAATGGAATGAGAGGATAATGGAGAACAATGAAGAAGGAAGATTTTGGAGGGTTTAGTAAAAAACCCTCAAAACCTTTCCCTCATTTTTTTTAACTCAGAAACATTTCTATTAATTTTTTTAACCATAATCATTAAATACGACGTCGTTTTAAAGCGGAAATCATGGTGTTATTGTAATTTTAATTTATTTTAGAGTAATAATAATCTTTATATTTATAATTTTTTAATATTTCAATATCAAAACGACGTCGTTTTGGGAATAAATGCAGTTAACTTATCTGCGTTAACTGTAGAAATGTTTTTCCCATATATATATATATATATATATATATATATATATATATATATATATATATATATATATATATATATAGGGATAGGATCAACTTATACCGGTGTAAGAATAATAAATCTTACACCAAATCTTAACCGTTGATTTCCGTGCATCCAATGGTTGAGATTTATTGAGAATTAAAAATTAATTAATGAGTGAGACCCAATAAATCTTAACCGTTAGATGCACGTAAATCAACGGTTAAGATTTGATGTAAGATTTATTATTCTTACACCGGTGTAAGATAATCATGCCCTATATATATATATATATATATATATATATATATGAGCAACATACTTTTTATAATCCTCTAAATGATTTGAAAATAAATTATTAAATGCTTTATAAGTTTTTAAAACATTAGATTTTTTTTTTACTTTAGTATTTCAATACTTATTATTTGAAGTAATGAAAAGAATTTATGAAAATATAACATGAAGGTATAACATTAATAGTAAACAATCTTATCTTCTTAATTTTTAACTAATTTTATTTCACTTTATTGTTAAAATAATTATCTGTTCATTAGTGTATCGTTGGCTTAATTTTAACTTTAGCAGATGTAATATTTTGTTCCGATGGGTCAAAATTTAAGAGGAACGAGCTTCCACGATTTCAAAGTTGTCGGCTTGTCGCACATATTTGCTCGAAGACTAAGGGAAGATATCCTTTTAGGTAAATAAGAGTAATACGTAACTGTTTCCCAAAAAAAGAGTAATACGTAAATGACAATTATTTGCAAACTTAAAAGATATTTCTACTGTCAACATTCGTATCTGTTTATATATCTTCTCAAGGGATTTGATTTATCAAAGAAAAGTTTGGCAAACTATAAAAAGAATGACATAAAATTAGAGTTCTTGCATGTACTCGAATTAGAGTCTGCTTTCATTTCAATTTTGCTTTGCCAACCCCGTTTTACAATAAAAATCTTTACCATGCCGTACCTCATATTATTATACACAAGACAAAACAGGAGATATTACCCAAAAATAATTAATGTTGAGTCATGCTCCTTTATGCATTTCCATTGGGCAGTTGGACAAGCTTTCAAATGCTTTTCTTAGATCGCATCTCACAAGTTACAAATTTCACTGTTTCCATCGATACATCCTATATATGCAAGACAATGATTTTATCCAAAAAATATATTGACACGTAGAAGTGGTTGTCATCTTTGAAAAAAATTGAAAAAATCGAATCTCTTAATCTCTCTAACCACACAAGTCCCCTATGGCCTGTCTCTTCCTCGTTTAGGACTTTGGGGTGCCCATAAATTGGAGTAATTGATCGCTCGGTTCTTCATCACTTTTTATCTCCGATACAAAAACATTGCATCCCTTTGACAAAGTAGAACATTCATCTCACTTCATTTCTTAGTTTTTTTCCTTATTCTCTGTCGGTGATGGCTGATAATTCATCAAGCAATGGAAACAACGAACTGGTTTTAAATGTAAACGGTGATGCCTCCAAAAAGTGTGACGGCATCGAAGAAGACTGTGTGCCATTTTTGCAGAAGGTGTCTCTCCTAATATTTTCTTTCCATATACAAAAAGTGGTTTCTTCTCTACCCAAAACTCATTCAAATGCCATATTTCCCAACCCATATGGGTTTTACAAAAATGAATTGTTGTCCCTGATAAAATTCCAAACTTTTTTGTTGTTTTTATAATATCCCCGAACAGTATAGTCTCTTTCCGAATAAATTTATCGATTATATATATTGAGCTTGAAAATTTGATTAGAATACAAAAACTAATGGTTTTGATGATCCCAATTGAATGTAGGTGGTGACAGAGGTGGTTGGGACGTACTTCTTGATATTTGCAGGATGTGCTTCGGTAGTTGTGAACCTTAACAACGACAAGGTGGTAACTCTTCCTGGGATTTCTATTGTTTGGGGACTTACTGTTATGGTATTGGTTTATTCAGTTGGACACATCTCTGGTGCTCATTTCAACCCAGCTGTCACACTTGCTCATGCTTCCACCAAAAGATTTCCATGGAAGCAGGTGATCTAAATTAACCATAATTCATATCCAAATAAAACACTTAAATGTCTCAGTTTGTCTTAAAATATTGAATTTTCCTTCATTTGGTGTTGTAGGTGCCGGCATATATAGTAGCTCAGGTGGTTGGATCCACACTTGCAAGTGGAACACTAAGACTTATATTCATGGGAAAGGATGACCATTTTGCAGGAACACTTCCTGCTGGATCTAACCTGCAAGCTTTTGTGGTCGAATTCATTATCACTTTCTACCTAATGTTCATCATTTCTGGAGTTGCCACCGATAACAGAGCGGTAATAAAAATTCTTCCTTGCTGTCATATTTTCTATTGAGCATTTTGATTAAGACTTGTTTAGCATATGGGGGTTGGCAAATCACCTAGAAAAATTCTTACCTTTGACATAAAAAACTGATTATTTAAATTGACGAACTGTATAAACATATTTGTAACATTTCAAATCACTTGGAAATAGTTGGAATGAATGCTAGAAATTTACATCAGAAGGCGCATTCCTGCATATCAAAATCCATGTTTACTTTCCTTTATATCTGCAAAAAGAAAAAAAAATCTAGATTTTAGAATAATTTTCAACCCTATTTTATGGCTTTTCTTTATTCAATTATTTTCGAAATCCTGCAGATTGGTGAGTTGGCTGGGCTTGCAGTTGGGTCAACGGTACTGCTAAATGTGATGTTTGCCGGGTATTAACTGATCCCAAAACTTAACTTAATATACCATTTTAGATTACGTTATTCAATAAAATCAAGATGTTACACCTTTTTGAAGAAAGTACAAACTTAGAACTTATTTGTGCTTGAATAATACGTGACAGGCCAATCACTGGAGCATCAATGAATCCAGCAAGAAGCTTGGGTCCTGCTATTGTGCACAGTGAATACAGAGGAATATGGATATACTTGGTCTCACCCATTCTGGGTGCCGTGGCTGGTACATGGGCCTATAATTTCATCAGATACACAAATAAGCCAGTGCGTGAGATCACCAAGAGTGCTTCCTTCCTCAAAGGAAAAGGAAGTGGTGGAGCTGAGTGATGTAACAGCTAATGCAACAATGTTCTTTTCTCTCTTTTTAAAAGTTATCAATAAACATACTACAGTTTTGTTTAACATGCAAAAGTCACGACTTATAATAAGCCAGATAAACGATTCATAATAATTCCTTTACATTTTACTATTTATTAATAGAACCGATCAATAAAATGCTAGAGTATATTATAACACGTCGCAATTTTAAATTAAGTATTAAAATATTAAACGAGTGATTAAGTGAAGAATTAGTGAAAATTCTAAAGATTAGGTCAAAATACAAAGAAAGGGCAAAACGGTAATTAACCAATACACAACCTTAGGAAGATAAAAATTGAGTAGAATATCTCAGATGGTAAAAATAACCATGGAAATGGATTCAGAACGAAAAATTGAGTGGATAGGCAAGTTTCAGAAAAATCGGTGAATAGCGTTTTTTGCGGGTAAAAATATCGCGGTACGATTGCACCGTAAAACGTGCCAGTTGAGTTTTGAGCTCTAGGTTTTAAATATGAGTTATAAATGGTTTATAGAGTTAGGAAATATGATTTCTGGAAATATTTGATAGAATTAAGTCAGTTTGGGGAAGCGTGCCAACAGCGCGCAAAATAGCTTAAAATAGTATTTTCTCCGAATGACGGGAAGACTCCGGATTCATCTCATCAAGTATAATTAAAGGACAATGTTCAATGTTAAAAATTATAGTTTCTAAATAAGTTTTGAATTTACGGACGTTTAGTGAAATTGGAGGGAAATTCGGATGAGTTTTAAATCGCGTGAGACCCACCCCACTTAAAAGTCACTTAAGTACGCCTCACTTTATCACTATTCATCATCTCCTCACTTCCCTCTCTCTCCTCATGCGCGCATAACAGCCTTCCTCCACCATTTTTGTGCAAGTTTTTCTTTGATCCATAACTAAGCCATTTCTCAACCAAATCCAACAAAGTTTGTCTCGAATCTTGATGTAAAACACCTCCTAAACACATTGGTACCACTTTCAAGCCTTGAAATCGCGTGTGTGAGGAGATCTAGACCATTTACAGCCGCGGTTTTGGGAGGATATTTTGTGTTCTTGGAGCTTCTAAGTGCTCCAATGGTGGAGTATTGTTAGGAGGAGCCTTATACCTACCATTTGGGTGAGTATTTTTTCATTTTAATTGGTTGAATGTGGTGATTTGAATTTGAGGCATAAACTTTGCATGTATGATGTGTGATGTTAGAGAGCTCAATTGAAAAATGTGTATTAGAGGATAATATCTTAGAATGATGCATTAAAGCTAGAATTGCAATAAAAATTATTGAGGAAAAAGGTTGATTTTTAACTTAGTGAAAATTTTGGGTGTCAAGACTTCAAATTTTGAAAATGTGTTGGGAGTGTATTAGTGAGTTGTTGTATGATTGTATGATGATATAATAGGATGATATGAGGTGTGGAGTGGTTAAAATTTATGGAAATTCCTTGGATGTGAATTAGTGTGCAAATCGACCTTTAGGCAAAAAGAGGTGAAATGATGTTGTGTAAATTGCTTGGATGATGTTTCATGCTTTAAATGGTAATTAGATGAGTTGTGTTATGGTTGTAAAGTGGAAGAACCAATGAAAAATAATGAGTAGTGTCATTTGGCATAAAAGAGCTTAGAGTGAAAAATTTAGTAAACGATGCGTAAAAGACGTAAAACGGAGAAACGACGATTGGACTAGCCTTTTGACAACCTATGGAAGTATAATAAAATGAGAAAGAAAATTTAGAAAAATAAATACCTAATTAACACTAGCATGGCCGAACCACCAAGAGGGGATGGAGTGATTTTGACGTTTTCCGCGTTTTGATAGAATGGACGTGTACTAATGATGGTACATGATTGTGTAGGTTGCCGTACGTCGACTTGAAACCCGAACAGTGAATCAGTGGATTGCCCTTGGTCCTGGACCAAGTGGATTGAGGTAAGAGATTTGATCAATGCATGTTTAATTGTAAATTATCATGTATTGTTTGAGTTTTAAGTGATTGGGAATGTCCTCTGTGTAGGCATTCTGTTGTGTACCAAGTTGAGGAATAAGCTGCTGCGGAGCTAAGTGGAATAATATATAAGGTAACCTCTTGGTACTGAGGCTTGTTCCCCTTGTGTGTTCCACCACACCTGTTGAGGGTGATGGTAGGAAGTGTGTATGAGTAGTGTAGAACAGTATAAGCATGCATGTTGCATTTATGAGGGTACTTATGTACCAGATCACTGGCCAATAGATAGTTAGCCTTCAGGCAAGTTCCGGACTTCCACTAGATAGGTCTCCGAGAGGGAGTTTCAGTTGACCCAGGGTCGTGGTGTGTAATCCGGATATGGACACACTAGGAAGTCTTGGGTGTATATGGATGGGAGGGGTACCTTGGTTGTGGTTCTAGGAACACACCTTGGATGATACCCGTAGGCTTATATGCCGAGGACGTTGTGTGGTATGGTAGCTACCAGCCCACTTCATCGTAGTTTGTATTCTGATATTTCTCCTTTTCTCTAAATCCCTTGCTTTATCCCATTTTAAGTAATGTTGTTGTATATTATTTGTATGCATCGAAGTGAACCATTGGGCAGAGTTTTCTCCAGAACCTCTGGGTTACTGAGATATATTCGTATATCTCACCCGTCTCGGGGACTTTATTTCAGGAGGTAGTAGTGACACAGGAGTGGTGGGCAAGAGGCCCATAGGATGAGTCATGGAGCATCGTCATAGTAGTTTATATTTTTAAGTCCATGTTAAAGTTGTAAATCAAAGTATGAGTTTGTAAGTTTAATTTAAAGTTTGAAATTGTAAGCTGTAACATGCAAGTTAAATGTTGTAATTATACAAAGGATGCATTATGTATTATGATGGTAGGGTTTTACGCCTATTTTAAGTTTATGATTATTTGTATGATGAAAATATGCATGAAATTGAAGTTGGTGATTGAAACTATTTAAGGATTTAAAGTAAGTTATATTGTAATAAATATGAACTGTGTTAGGTTGTAAGAGCCCCAAGGCATTGCTGGTCCTTGTGTGTGCCACCCAATGATTTATAATGAGTATTAGGTACATTTGAGGTCACATAACTACTAGTGCAAATTGGGGATTTTTGCAAAAACAAAGGAAATTCTGGCGAATTTTCTGTAGAATTGGCAGATTTTAGGTGAACTTCGGGAGAGCATATCTCCCTCCATAGAGGTCCGATAGGGACGTGCCATATGCCATTTTGAAGCTTGTGATGTCCCCTACATTGTATCAAAATCTTAGAATTTTTGGAGAGGTACTCAGCCCTATGCAAGCCAGGGAAGTTGCTGCTCTGTTTTGGCCCTGTACGTGGGGGCTGTTTTGGGTCATTTTGGGAAATTTATTCCCGCTTCGTTTCTTAGTCAAATTAAGTGTATGGTATATCAAATCGAAGATTGAGGTGTCTATTTTATGGTATAAAAATTTGAGAGCAAATGGATGAGTGGTTTAGGAGCAGAAATTCAAGGAGTGTAGGACGTTTGGAGCTGTTTCGGGGTTGGTTGGCAATCTTGCTTGTCCAACTTCAAACGGCGATAACCGGAGCAAACGAGCTCGTAACCAAGCATGTGATAGCATTCTAGAAAGGTAATTAAGTAATAAAAAAAGATAGCAATGTATGAGGGACTGAATTTTTACTGTGCGTCCGCAGTAATTTAGAGACCGAACCCTGTTCGGATGTGTAGAAAACGCAAAAGTGTGAAATTGGCTAAGTGGGTTTATGGGAACCCCTTAGTGTCTTATTATAACTAAAGTAAACTATGAATATAGTATAGATAAGTATTCTGCAAGAGTTTACAGTTACGGTCACAGCTTTTAATTATTACGCTTTTTATGTTTTCAACTGCTCGCGTAATAATCGGAAAAAGTTTATTCGGATTTTTATAAATGAATTGCTGTGATTGCAAGGTAACAGGGTCAGGGTTAGGGATTCCCTAAGGCTTTGTTTCCCATACTCAATTCCATTTGTACCTTCCCATACTCAGTTCGTCAATAAATTCTGTCTATTTGAAATCTCTCTAATAATATCACATTTAAAAATATTCATATTTACTTAATTTTCATATTTTAATGCTGAAGGTAGATAAGTAATTTTAATTATTTTCCCCCTTAAATTCCTAAGACTTTGTTTTCCTTCCTTTTCTTCCCCTCCAAACTCCCAAACAAAGCCTAAGGCTTTGTTTGGGAATTTCGAGGGAAAGGGAAAGAAGGGGATCCAAGAGGAAGGGAGGAGAAGGAATGGAAGGAAATCGGAGGGTATTCCCTTCCCTTGTTTGGGAATTAAAAAATTGGTAAGGGAGAAAAATGGAGGGTTAATGAGATATTTTTACCATTTTATCCTTTTTTTAAAATTAATATAATTATTATATTTTAAAAACTAAATTAAATTTAAAATTTATAATAAAATTATTTATGTACTTTTCACAATACTTCGACGAAATTTTTACGTTGCAAACCATGAAAATTTCGTCACAAAATTATTTTTTCGTCGAAATACTTTTCATCGAAAAATGATGCAATTTTTTCTCCGATGAAATTTTATAAAAAAAAAAATTTCTATAGAAATTTAGTTTCCGTCAAAAGTTTTGACGCAAATAATTTCCTCCATCAAATGCTTTAAACGAAAAAAGAATTCCGTAAAAAAATTTGACGGACTGTTCAAAATTTCGATGGAAATGTGTTTTGATGAAAATTTCGGCCGAAATTGGTTTGTCAAAAATTTTGAGGGAAATTTTTCATTCGAAACTTTCGACGAAATTTAGATTATGTAAAAAAATTTGACAGAATATTTTAGGGAAATATTTTTCGTCAAGATTTTTTATGGAAATATTTTTTGTCAAATTTTTTTGACAGAAATATGTTTCGTTAAAAATTTGGATGAAATTTTTTTTTATCAAAAAACTTGTCGGAAATATTTTTCGTTAAAAATTTTCGAAGGAAATGTGTTTCCTTAAAATTTTTGACAGAAATAATTTTTTGTCAATATTTTAATGAATATGTTTTCGTTGAAAAATTTCGACGGAATTTAAATTCTGTAAAGAATTTTGATTAAATTTTTTCCCGTCAAAACTTTTCGATGAAAATATTTTTGGTCAAAATTTTAGATGAATATGTTTTTTGTGAAATATTTTGATGAAATTTATATTTCGTAAAAAGAACTGACAAAAAAAAATTCCGTCCAATTTTTTTTTTCAAAAATTTTTTTACTCACAAATTTTGATGAAAATATTTTTCGTCAAAATTTTTTGCGAAAATTTTTAATCGAAATGTTTTTCGTTAAAAAATTTAACGTAATTGTTTTACGTCTAAACTTTTCGATGGAAATATGTTTCATCGAAATTTTGGACGAAAATATTTTCTTTGAAAGTTTCAACGAAATTTAGATTTTATCAATAGTTTTGACTGCATTTTTTTTCGTAAAATCTTTATGTGAGTGATTATGACAAAATCTAGTTCTATCTGTAATTTCATTTTGAGTTTTCACGAAATTTTTTTGAAGTATATGATTTTCATCAAAAATTTCTTCACTATTTTTGACGAAATATTTTCCGTTGATAAATTCTATCGGTATTGGAGACTTTTCTAATAATGGCATGTTTGAAAATATTCACATTTATGTAGTTTTCACATTTTAATGCTAAGGGTAGATAAATAATTTTTAATATCTTCCCCTTCAAATCCCCAAAATTTGGGGAACTTTAATTTTAAGAAGAAGGAGAGTTTTGGAGGGTTTAGTAAAAATCCCAAATTTCTTCCCCTCCTTGTTTTAAACTCACAAATAAGAGAATGATTTACTAAAACCCTCCATTTCCTTTCCTTCCCCTCCTAAAACCAACTCCCAAACAAAACATTAGAATTTCTCCAAGAAACACAACAAGGGAGAGGAATATATTTATTTATTTTTTTGAATAAATTCAAATGTATCCTCCAGCCGTAATCGAAGGCTAATCCCCATCAAGCACCGTCGGACCATTTCGGGGTGGTTCTCCCAAATCTTTTTTTTTTTATTCCCAGGACTCGAACTCGAGATCTCTGTTTAAGGGGCCGAGACGCCTTACCACCTGTGTCAAAGGAGTTTGATGGAGAGGAATATATTACATGCGTAGCATCAAAGATTGGGCCTTTAAAGAGTACTTAGACTTGGTTGTTAGGCAGATGGCACAAAAATGCAGATTTCAGGCACTGCATATATTGATTGACACAACTCTGTTTATCATCATGGAACTGGGCTTTAAAGTTATGATGATTCATTGTAAACTAAGTTATAATGGTTCATTGTCAACTGCACAAGAAGGAAATGAAAGACCTGCACTTTGCTTTATTGTCATTTCTGGATTATGTGTTACTGATGTTAATCTTGGTCAATCCATCTCAGATTCAACTGCACAGGTAGTATCTTTCCGGGAATAGTGACCAAAATGTCACTCTTCACTAATTTTTTTACCTAAATGCCATGCAAATAGTGTTATTTCCCAATCTGCCACGGGGGTAAGTTCGCTATCCGGTGTAACGAACTCGATTTGCTGACGTGTCACGTTTCTAGTGGACACCAAATTCGCTACCCAATGTAGCGAACTTCACATTTAAAAAAAAAAAAAAACTTGGTACTTGTTATTCACTAGAAATGTGACACGTCAGCAAAACCGAGTTCGCTACACCGGGTAGCGAACTTGCCCCCGTGGCAGATTGGGAAATATCATTATTCGCGTGGAATTTAGGTAAAAAAGTTGGTGAAATGTGACATTTTGATCGGTGTTCCTATCTTTCTATCCTATAACAACTGCACAGGTAGTCAAGTGCTAGCCTAGCTGCCTTGGAGGAAATGGATACTCTCATGTTAAATAAAACATGACATAGTCATGTAGGGAAATCACAATCATACAAAGACGAATGTAGTGTTGATTTTATAACTACCTATTTGAATATATTTTTTCTCTCTTCCTTTACCACAGTTATCACTTTTGTATGGTTATGATTGTTGTGCATAATCACATCATGTTTTATTTAACATGAGAGCATCCACTCATTTAGTATGAAAATTGACAATTTATTTACTTAATAGACTGGGGTTTGTTTTTTTCATGTTACATGAGAAAACAAACCCTTCCTACACACCATAAAAAAGATGTGTCACTCATTTTTTTATTTTTTATTTTTTTTAAATAGATGAAACCCACACTTGATGTATCTATGACATGAGATTTGAATTCTCCTATAAGATACCCTAATAGACTAGCATCTAGACTATTACTACTACCGCCCCTTCTCCCCACTTAACTCCCCCAAATTTCAATCGTTCCATGCACACTCAGCGCAGCAGAATTATTCACCTCCAAAAATTGATAAGGTAAGCCTGCTAAAATGTAAAAATGAAACGAGAAATACAAATTTTCTTTTCCTGGCCAGAATATCAATTTGGACGGTTGTCAACAATCTTTCTAATAACATGAAGCATTTCTAGTAATAACGGAAAAGTAATCTTCTAAGAACTCAAAAAAAAAAAAAAAAAGGAAGGTCCAATAGCCAAGGGGGTGGTGCTATAACTATCTCATCACCAATCTAGCAAAATAAACTGATAAACAACAGATAAATTATTTAGCACATTTATTGAAGCATTTGCACTGTCAGCTGTAAATATCAGGTTTGATGATGTACGGATGAAAAATTCATGAAATTTAATGAAGCTTAAAAAACATCAGAACTGAAGGCAAATATTTTAAAAACTTTCTCAGGGACCAAATGACACACACAACAAAAGATCAAATGTATTCATCGATCTCCTCTTGTCTCTGCTATTCTAAACATGTTTCAAACTTTAAAAATAATAGATTGAATCAATAAAACAATATCAATCAAATACAAGTACAACAACACCTTCTATCAATTCATGATTGCATACACAGTGAGATTTTTTTCTTAAAAAAGGAAGAAGAAGCGAAAGTACAACACAAATAGCATGATCTCGGTAGCACAGATCCAAATACAAAAAGAGCAAAATAAAATGGATCTCACCGTATCAAACCGCAAGAGAAAACATGGTGCGGCAACCTCCATGCCTCGGATTTAGTGAAGCACATGTCATCAAGGTCCTGGCTTGTACACCAGCTGCACTTTGAGTTCTGCGAACAGTGGGACTGCACCACAAGCACTCCACAATTGTTGGGGAGCTGAGTTTCCCGCTGGAAAGTTGAACCATCCTCAGAAATTCCACGGCCATATCTGGATAACCCATGAGAGGGTTGACAGAGAAAAGCATGAAGGAGAGCAATAAGAAGGAGGATTGGTACCAAAGTGGATGGTTGGTTGGGGATTAAGAGAGAGAACGCCATTGATGAAATGAAAGTTCAAAGTTTTTTTTTTTTCTTTTTCTTATAGCTACCCAAATTATTTATTTGATGGAATAGGTATTTCTAACTACCAACATTTTCTACTATTAACTTATTATCTATCTAATCACACCATTGAATCCAAAAAGAGAATGTTAAATTTTTTTTGAAAAAATAGAAAATGTTAATATAATTATGATTAAATAGGTAGTGAATTGATAGTAGAAGATTTTAGTAATAATATCTCTTCTCTTTCACAGATGACTATAATTCGCTTGCAACCCAACTGAGCTTGAGTTAAAGTTCAAAGCTTTGAAGTTGCCAAGGCTCTTCTTACACGCACAATAGAAAAAAGTTTCCTTTCCTTTTTAGGTTTGAAGCATATGGAGATGCACACTTTAAGAATTCTGATGTGTTGTATCTAAATTTTTTTGACATTTCAATACTTGACTAAAAAAAAAAATTTAAAGATTATGGTGTATTACATTTGAATTCCAATTGTTAGATTCGTTATATTATAATTACGATTTTATATTGAATTTAATATAAATATTTGAATATATTATGTTTCTTTACAAAATTAAAAGATATTATGAATTTAGCATTATTTTTTTAAAATTATTAAATAGTAAATATAATATTATATAATATCAAAACGTGAACTAACGTATTAAAATTTAACATTTTTTAAAATTAACATATCAAAGTATCGTGTCATGATGCAACATAAGACAAGGTTGTTCATAATATAACGCGTTTTTTATTTCCTCCTGTTCTCCGGTGTATGTCGTTGAACACAAGAAACGCCGTTTTTTAACACGGCAAGCATTTGTCTTGTTCATCTGATAAATTTTAAACTCCTCGTACAAAACGACATCGTTTCCAGTTTTCAATGTTAAAAAAATAATTAAAAAGTTAAAATATATTTACTCATTTTTAATTTGATTATTTTATTTTTATCATATACTCTTATTATATACTATCTATTAAAATTATAATAAAATTAAATACTAAAGATTAAGAGCGAATCATATTGTCTGACTTTAATCTTTCTACTCTTATTTATTTTTTCACCGTTAAATTATATTCAAGTTAATAATTTTAAATACAATAAAATTAAATAAAAATAAAACATTATGTCCATGGATTCCACATCTTTACCTCTCTTATATCATGTATCTTCTCCTTCCTAAGCCCAGCAAACTAAAAAAATGTTATACTTTTTATCCTACAATTTCGTTCTTTTTTTTCTTTTTAGAAATTTTTATTATTACATTAAAATATTACAAACATTTAAATTGCATATTATTACATTTGAGCTTTTTCCTAATTTTACTTTTTAATATATACAATCATGTTTTAGGATAGATGAACATAGTTCCTAAACGAGAAAAAAAAAAAGTATAGGGTCAAGACTCTTGAAAATCGGTTAACCTGGCCGGGTCATGAGTTTCATGAAAATCGATCGGATCACACCGATTCTATTGATGTATGGCCGGTCTGTTATTTCAATCTAATATATTATATGACTGATTTACCGATTTCCTGATTGACCCGGCCGGTTGAGTTTATTAACATCCACAGTGTAACTGTTTGTTTTTTTATATACATAGAGGGCCTAGCCATCAAAAATAAAAAAATTAAACAGAAACAGATAAACGGACAGAGAAAATACAGATAAATTTAAAGTAATTGGGCTAGATAAATCTAAAATAATCTGGCAAAATAGTTCTGTAACAGGTTTTTACGACAATAATACTAAGAAAAAAAATTAAAATAATGTTGCATATGTGGATTAAAATGTATTATTTTAAATATTTAATATTAATTATTTATCTAAAAATAAAATTAAAAATACAGCGAAGAGACGAGAGGAAAGTTGAATATTCAGGTTCTGCACGCAAGGGAGACGTAAACCCTGGGGAAATCATCAATGATGAGACGCAATTGAAGCTCTAATTCTAATTCTATCACAGGCCTTTTTCGTCTACGTTCTCAAAGTTTCGTTCTTTTGGCCCGAAATTGAAATTTTCAGTGCAAAATTTTCTTTTTGACTGATAATATATGTAGATACTGCCATATACATATATATGCCCTATTTTGGTGTTTGTTTTAGGTGTACCAATGGAGGACAGAAATTTGGATTCTAATAATCAGGTGCAGGCTGTAGAAAATTTATCTACAAGGGTTTCTAGTTTCTCCCTTAACGACCAGATATCCAATTCCGGTTCTCCTCAGGTAAATTTTCTCCTCTTTCCCTCAATAGATTTGCGTGTGTTTCTGTTTGATGAATTTGGAAATTTCTTCACTTTTTGGATTTTGTGTTGTTTGTGGAATTTGACTTTGAATTTCTTTCTTTTCCTTTTTTTTTTTTTCCGGTGATTTGGTGTGCTGTTGCATTTAAATATGAAACTGAAAGAGAAAATCTGATTATTTGCAGACATCTGATTATATTATATTACTTTAAATAATATTAATTTATGGATTTTGCCTTATTAAGACTGGGTGTTTGTAGGTGCTCTATGGTTTGGGTTTGATTTATTGTGCTTTTATATCTTTGACAGGATGATGAGGTGGATGATAATAGGAGGAATCATGTTACTAAAGAGTATTCTGATTCTTTTTCCACTGCTGGCAATAAAGGGCTTAGTATGAATTCATCCAGATTATATCCTGAATTACCTGAAGAACCGTTGGAAAATAATAAAGAGAACATGGAGTCTTCAGGTAATCGTCAGAAGCAGGGAAAGTACTTCTATTATGATACTCCACTGTTTGAAGATACTGGAGTTTGGATACCAGTTTCAGTTCCACCTATGTTGGAAGATGATCACAAAGAGTGGACCAAAGGTTTTCATTCAAATGGTGGCTATTTCCCTGATGATGACATGGGATGGAATCAGTACGTTGGAGAAGAAAGGGAATTGACTATGTGGGATGTGCTAGCAGAAATGTTACTCGTAGCTAGGGGGAAAATGACTTCTTTGGCATCAGGAGATATTCATACGTGTAGCTTTTCATGGATATCCAGCCATGTACTTGAACAAGCTTGGAGAGAGATGGCACAAACTCTTACAGAGGCCAACTTTGGGAATGTGAAGGAACTACTAGAAACAGAACCTCCAAAATGGTTGGCAGATAGTGCTGCTTCTTCTTGTATGCTTTGTGGTGTGAGGTTTCATCCTATCATGTGCTCCCGACATCACTGCCGGTTTTGTGGAGGGATTTTTTGTGGTGAATGCTCCAAAGGAAGGAGCTTGTTGCCATCAACGTTCCGAGTTTCTGATCCCCAAAGAGTCTGCGATGTATGCTGTGTCCGACTTGAGTCTGTACAGCCTCATTTGATGGATCATGTAAGTAATGCTGCTCAGTTGCCAACCCGCGACCTGACCGACCTAAGCACTCTGAGATCGTGGGTTAATTTTCCTTGGGGGCAGTCCATGGAATATGAAATTTACAAGGCAACTAACACTATCAAAGCTTATAATCGGGTATTGGTTCATATTTATTTATTTATTTTCTCTAATTTTCCTGCTGGAGCATAAGCCATTCATGATTCATGATATAATTATTATTGTAAATATTAGGTTTATTTATTTGTTGTAAATATTAGAAATTAGTTTTTTATAAATTTATTTGTAATTATTTAGAATCCTCTAGAAGGATCTGGAATTCTCTAGGTTTTGTTTTTATTCTTTTTGGGCTTGGTCCATTAGGTTTTTCTGTACTCTATATATAGAGTACTCTTGTACAGTTTTATTTACAATTTCAATAATACATTTCATTACCCTTTTTCAAGTTAGTATCAGAGCTCTCGATCGTGAGGGCTCTTCTTCCGTAACTACCGCCTTTAGAGCGGAATCCTATTTGTTAGCCTCTCGCCGCCACTAGCCGCCACCGGAAAATTTTTCCGGGGACCTTTTGGACCAAGAGGACCACTGTTTGACTCCATTTTTCCAGATCTATCAATCTACGGACGTTTCAAGCAGCGGATCTTTGATCTCGTCATAAAAATCGGATCTTTTTGGCCGCACGAGCCTCCTTTGATCAGATCTAATTTTTTGGTTGTTATTTGGGACGTTCAGGGTTGGTGGGGCTACTACTTGTGTAAAAGCTTGTAACGGAACATCAAATTATTTTCCTATCACTGTTGGTGTACACCAAGGGTCGGCTCTAAGTCCTTATCTCTTTGCCTTAGTTATGGATGAACTAACAAAAGATATTCAAGAGGAAGTGCCATGGTGTATGCTTTTTGCAGACGATATTGTGCTTATAGAAAACTTGAATTGTGGAGAAGCACATTGGAATCCAAAGGAT